>JAHBCN010000876.1:0-144295 GCA_019359885.1 Listronotus oregonensis
TTAGTCAATCACCGCAACACCCATTGCTAGTGACAGGCAATGGACTCAACAATTTCGAGACACGCTTGTTCCGTTGGTTTTTCCCATTGTTTCTCAAGTAGTATATAAAACGTTCTAGTATCTCTTAGCAGAGCCATTTTCTTTTAAAAAATAATATAATTACTTTTCGGGTGGCTTTAGCTCCATCTAACGTGACATTGGATGTAGCTTTTGCCAGTCGCATTTGATTGCCTTCTAGTTCTTTCAATAGAATTCAATTTTTGGGTGACAGATAAGGATTGGTCAATTTACAGATTTCTACAAAATAGATAATTCATTGGTACGTCGTACCTACCGCGGCGGGGTTATTTCAATCACAGTCAATCTTTGGGTGCTAGACAAGGATTTTCGGGATTATAGGTTTCTGCAAAAAAATCTGTATTTTCATTTTATACCTACCTCTCTGGGAGATGGGTGAAACGTTTAATAAAATTGAAAAAAAAACCAAAAAAACCTTTAATTTTATTTAAAAAACTCTTAAAGTTAAAAAAAAAACAGTTTATAGGTCATTTAAAAATATCACGTGTGGTGGCTCATTTAAAAATCCTTAATTTTTAAAGGAAAAGTAACATAAGTTAGTAGGTAATTTTTAAACAATGTTAATTGTGTGTGTACTGTACTAATCCAAAGGTTCCATAAATGATGTCAATTTTACTTAGATTTAACTTACTTTGCACACAAAGTTAATTTTAAAAATGGTTTTACTTAATTGTCACCAAGATCTTGTACTTCTATTGTAGCCTAAGAAAAAGGGAGTAAACAGTCCAGAATGGTTGACGTAGTAAAAAAGATTTTTTCTTTTTCCATTTAAAAAGGTAAATTTTCCCTCCCCTTGAAAGGCTTTTGCCCATCAAGTAAAAGTTAAAAATGTAATTTTCGAAAATGGTAATTGAAAAAATAGTACATTACATCCCTAGGTTGAAAGTGTTTTATTCTTGCCGAGAGAAAGGGATGAATTACCGAGGCGCGTTTTACCGCATTGAACCATTTCACAAGAAATTAAACTTTTCACCGAGGTTTATTTACTCTTATTTTTACAACCATACCTTTTAAATTAATATATTTTTTTGTGACAAATATAACTACGTAAGAAATTAGCAAAGTAAGACCACTGTTTAAATACAAGCTTCGCCACCATCCAAATACAAACAAGCAAAGGATACAAACTTAAATTAGTTGCATTTTCGATGAATTGTTATTAAAAAAGTACTTTCGAAAACAATCAGCGATTAATTTAAAATAATTTGTACTTTTCCTCAACTGAGAGAAGCTGCGTAAAGTGGAAAAAAAATTGTTACCTAAGAGGAGCCTTTCAAGGTATTATGGTGTTTATGATTGTTGCGGGATTCGGCAGTGCATGACATAGCGGCATCGTAGTTACTTCGGTCGCCGGCAGTGACGTGTCCATCTCTCCTTTAAGATTATTTGATTTTAACATGTTCGATTTTTTTTAAATATTAGTTTTAAGTTTTATTTTATTTACGGACGTAATTTTTCTCCAGTTTTAGTTTAAAAGCCGCGAAGGGTTAATTGTTTAATTGTTTTGTTGCTGGCGTGATGATTTTTACTTCCTTTAAAAAGTGTCTTTTTTTTGTTTATTTTATTCTGTTACTGCTGGATGCAGGGTGGGACCAAGTGGGTTTTTTACGGGGCGCGGCCTAGTTGGTAGCAAACAGTGGCTTCGCGGAATTAGTAATTCGTAAAATAGAGTGCTTTTTATAGGAAGTGGCATTACCTGGGTTTAGTAGGGAAATAAATAGATTCCGTCCAACGGGTTAAGCCGGAAGCCCAAGATCAACTCTTCGGGCTTGGATTTACCTGGGGACTTTATCTGTTTTAAAGTCAGTGAAATTCCGGGTAGATTACTGTCATAGTGCTAGAAGTTTGATTAAGGCTAATAATAATGTTCTGTTTGTAACTAATTTCCAAATTTGTCGTAAATTTAGTTTAAATTTTTGTTTTGTAAAACGGATCAAAGTTTTAAAGTCGGTCCTAATAAACTTGCTAACTTAATAAAACAAATTTTTTAATAATAAATACTGAAACCCTAAATAAAGTAGAACAGCCCGGAGAGACGCCCACAGGCACTCAACCCGCAGGGGCTTCAGCGTCGCAGCTGCCTCGGTCAACCAAACACTTAAAACTCAAGCTTTGGCGTCAAAGCTGATTTGCGCGGCTGCCTCGGCCGACCCAACATTTAACCTAAAGGCTTTGGCGACGCAGCTACCACGCACAGCTGCGCCGGCGAAAAGTAGAACTTTACGCGCGCAGCATCGAAAGCGTTTGCTTGGTTGATTTCTGCCTCGCTGCCCTCGTGCGACAAAGAGAGAAACAAGCAGTATTTTACAAAGGAAGATGCAAGATTAGGGCGAACACAACAAAAACTTAAATTACCGACAAAAACTTTTTTCAAACCCATACAGGAGCCACAGGAGAACTTTACCGTCCCCCTAGCTGCTTATGGTAGCATCTCTGGGATTTCCTTTTTATTCCTAGACAAAGAAAACCGGGATCAAAGCACAATCAAGGTAGAAATTACCTAGAATCAACTCACGTGATACAAGAGCAAGATATGGGCGCCACTTTGTGTCACTTATCGCTTTTGGGATCGGGAATGGCTTTAGAGATCTTAAACGTCGCTGGAATCGATGGGGATACAAAAAGTAGACACCCCTATGTTCCAGCGAATGTTAAGCACCCTGCTAGAAAGACGGTTTCGCCCCCGACAACGTATGAAAAGACCGGAAAGATGTGGGTGCCCCTTTGAGGGCCCCAACAAAGATCATTGTCTACCAGGATGGCACCTAAAGGCCTGGAACAGATGTAGGAAATGACCGGAACTCTGCGAAAAGTCCGTGAAGTTCCGACACGCCACCATATATGACGGAGTTTAAATTACCGTTTACGGTGGTACAGGGTGGCCCCAAAACATTAGATCAAGGACGTTGGGAGTGGTACGAACGAAAATGCGCGCTTTTCCGAGGACAGGGCGGTATGGCGAACACATCAATTATCAACACGACTGATTGCGGGCGTTAGCGCGTAGCGGGAGGCTGTCAGGTCCCAGTTTGATTCGCATCAACAGCAGAATCGAAGCCCCTGAGGAAAGCATAACGTCTGAAGAGTCTCAACGAGAGTTCGTCTAATGATGTTTTCAAGAGTTCGTGCTCGCAAAAAGATGTTCAGAAAGCTATTTTCGATAATTTTATGATGACATATTTTAGTGAAATTGCCAAATTAAGGAGCCATCAACCCTTTGGTCTATTTACTCAATGTTGCGTACTACGTTAAGCAATAACGACCAAGCAACAAAACCTAGGATAAACATGCAAAAAGTCAAGTGCTTTCTCTAGTAAGAACATTCCGGCATTTTTAAAGAATGTACCTGACGATATGCTACCTATAAAGGTTGCACTCATAATTGGTGTGGTTAGTAGAAAAATGAAAGTGATTGAAGACAATATTGTGGGAAATTTTTCCCATGCATAAATGTCAAAGTCCGAAATATGTCTCTTTAAAACTTTTAAAAGGTCTGAAATGTCAACACTACATACATGGTTGTAAAAAAGTAATGGCAAAAATTTATTTGATGCAGCAAAAAAATGACCCAAAGCAGTAAATTGTATTTCGCTCTTGCACGGCTTAAGATAGGATTGAACGTATTAATAGTCCAATAGGTCGGAAAATAAATGGAAAAATAATAATTTTACCTTGGTAAAAGTCATAAGTGACACATGGTTGTATTCAGGACTGCCATCTTTATTTTAGAACTGTCGAGTTAATATAATTCTAAAATCAAGATGGTGGTTGTATCAGAATGTCACCTAGTTTAAATAAAAGTTATTTAAACGTAGGTTCGTACATTTTCTAAAATATGTAAAAGTTTTAAGTTTTTTTTTTTAAACTTCTTTGATATATGTATTTAAATAAATCATATTTTTATTACAAAAGAAACAAAACGAGACAAGACGAGACGGTGGTCTCTTAAGCGCAAATATAAAAGCTCTCATCTCCAATAACTGATTTTAATTTAATGGATATTATGTCTGAGTCCAAGCCTAGTCCCTTATAAAACCATGTACATTAGGTAACACATAATTCCAAACCCCCGAAAAATGCATTGTATGCAAATTATAAAAATTTAAAAGCATTTAGCATATATTACCTATCTTAAGAGGTTTTTACCATTATTATTATCTTCATATGTCACGTGATATGTGCTACACATTGATCGACATCTTCTGGGGTTGCATTTCTTTATCCAAAATGTCCTACACATCTTCGATTAAGAATAAATTGAATTTTGAAGATTGTGATAGCAAATTAACTCAGCCGTGAAGCAGCTTATTGTTAAATGCGAAGATGGTTAAGAAACTTAAGATGCCTGTATCCAAAGGGAATCGGGCTGATCGTTTAGACTGCATAGGTAAGTGTAAAAATTGGCAATATTGATCAAATAGATGCCTGTTATTGCCACAGACAAATTACGCTATGGAGTGTATTCTGATTTCAGATTAAGGGTGTGGAGGCAACCAGGCTTGGAGGCAATTTTGGAAAATATCCAGGAGATCCATGGTTACAAAGTTGATATTGTAATGGCATGGACAGGTATGTTCTTGCAAAATAAGTAATCTTGGTCTGGTAGATTTATTTTAAATACTGGATTGTGGTGCTACCCCATGCAAATACTGCGGAGCGAAATGTTGTTTCGGAAGGCATTTTACCGCAATCGTCTGAATTACCCAATTAAAAACGCATGGGATATGTTCCATACAGTATATTTTTAATTCTAGAAGCGCGCACAGTACTTTGGAGCGTTAGGGGCGGTATGGAGGTATATTTCAAAGAGACAATTTATTTTTTAGTATACTAAGAAACTTTTAAGCCCCACTTAATGCAAAAAAAGGCCATAAACAGTACTAAAAAAATAAACACTTTTTTTTAATAACCTAATTTTTTAAACTATTTTTTTATTTTGCTTATATTTCGACCCCAATAATTATCAGTAGGATTAATTTATTATTTCTTAAAACTTTTTGCCGACTGCAGTCATTTACTTGCAACTAATCAAATTAAAACTAAAAAACAGCAGTGGTTGATTTTTGGTAAGCCTTTTTTATTGAAACAATAAATATCTCTAGAGCATTGCGGTGTCTGTAACTTGTACAAAATCTATGCACACCATGTGTGTGTGGGTATTTTACACAAAATGTTTTAGCCTATTTTTTTGCCCCTATAATAACTTCAATGTTATTTTACATGAAGGTATTAAATTTGGTATGTAGATTTACGTAAGTATTCCAATTACTGAAAACTTAAGAATGTTATGTCAAGTGATCTTTGAGATATTTGATTTTGAATATTGCCAATAAACCAAAAACTTCTAATTTTTTTGCTCCATAATGACAATAACAAATTCGCGTCCTGACGCTTATCTTTTCTGTTATATAACAGAGATGTTGCATCATAGCACTGATAATTTACTTACCTCGTATAGTTCTAATGGAACATATTTTCTTGGATACTTGGACACCTTAGTAACAAGATCGCGTATAGGAGTCGCGAGCCTAGTTAGAATACTTACTTCAGTTTTCCCAATATTTAAACTAGTATTTCTTTGTTTTTGTGGAAATTTTACAATACTGGTTATTTGAAATATACTTGAACATTATTTATTTATTTTTAATAGGTTATTACCAATTTTAACCAATTCTAATATAAAGTACATGTTGATCAAGGGATTTCAACTCAAATATACTTTATTTAAATATGCTACGATATCCCGTTGGTACATGGATATGGATATTCGCACTACAAACTTAAGTAAGAGTGTACTAGACAAGGTATAATTTGGTAGGAGTCTAATACCTTAAACCTTTATTTTAGGTAGTGTTTAATGTTCAGTTAAAAGGTAACTTTATTAGGTGTAGCAAACCTATTTTTTAAAGTTTCTATAACGTTCATAACTATATCATATCCAGTAAAAAGTGTAATATAAAAAGGGCAAACAGTATGTAAGTAACATTGTCCATGGTTTTTAAATAACGCCCTTTTTTCATTTTAAAACTATGTTGCTTTCACGGAATTTACATAAATTAATTGGACCTACTAGATCTGAAGTAAGTAACAGGCACGGTAAATCATAAAGTTTGTTTCAATCCACGGTTTTTGTACCGTAGTAAGACGGTTTTGAAACTGTTGGAATTGATCCAACGCGCAAGTGTCGACTTTGCACGGTTTTATGTCAATACAAAACTGACGAAGTGAAACGCGCAAAGGGTTGCTGCTGTTCACGGGGATCAGAATAACCGTTCGAAAACGGTTCACAAAAAATCACAAGCTTGCTTAAAAAAGTAAAGGAATACTAACTTACTTACAAACAGCTTTATTAGTTACTTACAAATTTACAATACTTCTTAAGACTACATGTGTACATCCAATATGTTAACAACACATAAACTTAAGTATATACAATATTTATACTGTCACATTCTTGAGTGCTTTCATAGGCTTTGAGAATGGGCGACAACCGAGGTGAGGGTTGGGGCTGGTGGGAACCCAAGGTAGTGGGGAAGTATTGGTTTCGGGATGAAGAGCATTTTCCGATCAATGATTTCACAAACGTTAATAATATTAATCGAGTTGTATTTACATGCTGTATTTAAAAAGTATTGCTGGGTACCCAAAAACCTAGCTTTTAGTAAAGACATCGTTTAATACACCGTCACCCATCGGTTGCAATGGACTTAACTTCGGAAATAGTGAAATCGTGATTTTTTTTGTCATTGTTTTATGATTATGCCATTAGTTAAATTTAAGTTTAATTTTAGGTTAGGTTAGGTTAGGTTTAAAGTGAGTGGACTTTTTACGCCCTCCACCGCGACCGCTCGGTCTATTGTGACTCACACCTTTTTATATTTCTCCCAATAGGATCAGACTTCTAATGAATCCGATATCAGATTGGGAGAGAGTTCTTACTCGTGTCGCTACCGGACACGAGCACAATATGTGTTCTGCTGTCCCTGTTCCCTGGAAAGTATGACGAGCAGACGATTAGATCCGTCATGCCCTCCTCTCCCGGTACAGTGTCCAGCTACCAGGTCCTTGTTACAGGAAGCAGATGTTTCTTCTGAGGTCATTTATTCGGCCTTTCCCTATGAAAACAGTTCTATCCGTTTTATATTAAAAGCCAGGAAACCCTTTTCCCCACAAAAAGCGGTTCTGTCCGCCTTCTGTTTGGATTCAGGGATCCCTTTCTAAGCACCCATTTGTTCGGCACTGATTAGCCCTTTCCCGTGAAACAGGCGCTTGTGACTTCAGGGGCACCTTTCAAAACAGATTCATCCGTTTCGGTCGGCGCACCTTTGCCTGCTTGTGACCTTGGGTGGCACCTCTCGGAACGGATTTAGCGCACCATTGTCACTTTTTTCCTATGAGAGCGGTTCTGTCCGCTTTCTGTTTGGAGCTAGGGAAGTAATAGTCCACCACGGCAGAGCTCCGCATTACCGCAGTAAGGCTAAATACTCTGAGAGGTCGCACTGTATCTCAGAGGCACCGTTGGCATTCACTTTTCAGCACGGTATGCTAACACCTTGAGTTAAACCTTGTATTCGTCTTAGCTTCGGATCCCGTTCCATACGGTGGCAACAAGAGTTGCCGATAACCAGCAACTCTAGCGCATGTTTCAAAAGATCCTATTGGGCCCAACCCCGACGACGACGTGCGAACACAGCGGTTGAGAACAAGGTTCAAGGACACAAGGTTTGCTTCCAGACAAGAGTAAAATTTGACTCTGTAAAAACTAGATGTTTTTGCTATTTTCTTACAGTACTCACCAGTCTAAAATTTTGCTTTTATATTTTTGATGTCAAAAATAAACGAGCACATTTCGAGCCTAAATTTTTTGACGTCATTATAAAAATAGGTTAACGTGGGATAGGCCTATAATTAAACCATATTTATCTTAAAATATTAATTACTAGAAATGCGTGGGTCAGCTGTCATGACCAGCTTACGTGACATGGACCTATATTTAGATATCAGGCATGCTCTAAAAATGTCTTACGGACCTCGAAATTAAAGTCAAACTTCTCCAAAAATTAGATAATCGGTGGTAATGTATTATAATATTATTATTTTATTTTTGCCGTGGATAAGTCCCCTTCATATATGCCAGTATTTATATTTTTATATACAGTCATGATCGTTTCGCCAACGACTTAACCTAGAATTATACCAGAGTTATTTTTCCTATAAACTTTATTGGTTTATACCAAAAACTTAAAGAAAACTACTTTTTCTTTGACTCTTTAAAATTTCACGAGTAAAATATTTATTTAGGGCCTTTTGGCATTTTTTACCCCTTTACCCAAAACTACCTAGAGTAGGGCCATTAAAAATAAAAAATATAGAATACTAGCCCAAGAATTTTTAAAATTTAAAAAAATTGAATGTCTGATCCCATAAAGTTAAGTTAAGCACTACTAAGGCCCGGTATTATAAAATTGCGCAATTTTTTTTAAATTAAACTGAGGTTCAAATCCATTATTTTTCTTTATTTTCTTTTAAGGACCAGTATTATAAAAGTGTTGTTAAACTGCGCAAAAAACCTTAAGATTAAACTGAGGTTTAAATTCATTATATTTTATTTTAAAAAATCTATCTTTTGGTTTACAACCTGCAGCACCTAGTACCGATTATGAAATCCTTAGTTTAAACGTAGTTTGTTAACCAGACGTTTATAAAATCCACATTTTAGAAATCTGATGTTTAAACCACAGAAGTGGAGATAATTGTGAATTTTAATACCCGTCCCAAAAACTTTTAATTTACTATCTTTAGTTTAAGCGGTACCGGAGTACAGATTCCGAAATCTCTAGGTTAAACGTAGTTTTTACCCTTAACTAAACGTTTATAAAATCCACATTTTAGAAAACTGAAATTAAAACTACAGAAGTGGAAATGCTCCTACATCATACCGGGCTTTAAGGTTGACTAATTCGTCATTAATAGTATATTGTTTTATAAGGAGTAAAAATTATATTTTTTGAGGCGAGGCTGTACGTTACAGACAATGTCATTAACCCTGAATAATTTTTGTAAAGGTATAAATTATTATTAGTCAAAATTATAGGCCGCCAAGTGACTTATTACGGATCTTCTTTTGTGGTAACCATGATTACCTTTATTGATTGTCAGTTTAACAAAGAAAATAAATCACCGATTTTCGAGATTCTCATTAAATTGTGTTCATTTATTAATTAAAAAGTATTGTGTCTGATTCTGAAGATTCTACGACACGAAGAATTTGGCCAAATGTTTTGGAAATCGCAAAAGGCCAACTCCCACCTGGGGGTATTAACCAGGACGGTAAAAAAGCTTTAACGTTTAAGATTCACACCTGCGAGTCATGGGTAAGGGTAAAAACCCATGCGTTTTTACCCGCCAAATTAGGACCGGATCTAATTTTTTCCTATGAGTAACGCCTTTTTGCCAAAATTCCCTACATAAATTTACGGTTGGTACCACTAAAAGTCATAATTTTTATATAAATGTGCATGGGTATGGTTTCTCTCACGTCCTTGAAACCCCAACAATCAGCTGATGGGTGACAACTCATGCGTCACAGGTGAAACCCCTTAAGTTGGGTTCCTGTAAAGACTGTAAGCCACGGATTATTACCTACTTGAATTAATTGCCAGCGATTTAGTCCACTGCTGTTTACGAAACTTTATATTGTTGTTTTATACAAAGGTACGATTAAAAGTATGTCAAACATTATCCTGAAAATTATATATAAATACATTTTTTACAGTTAAGTTACTATATATATATATATATATATATATATATATATATATATATATATATATATATATATATATATATATATATATATATATATATATATATATATATATATATATATATATATATATATTGCTATAAGTCTATAGCCCCTGTTAAGGATAATATTAGGTTTTTAACAATAATTGTGACTTCAATACACTTCAACTTAAAATCTTATTAAACAAGGTCCGAGCCCAAATAAGTTAGTTTATCTAATGATCTCAAAGTGTTAATATTTGGTATTGGTGCTTGGTCGCAGCATAACCAGTAAATTGTTTCTACTAAAATTTATTTTTGGCGCTTAAAAGTAAAGGTTTGCAACTAAATGAAAAAAAGGTATAAAATAAATATTAAAACAAGTTTTGAAATTTGCTTATAAAATATTTTGTGCCAGTTTAGTGTAACAATCAACAATTGTGAGCAAAAAAGGTGGAATAATGAGAATGAAGTTAGTTTAATTTTAAAGTTTGACGATGAATATCTTGAAAACAAAACATTTCCGACTAAAAATTCTTTGAGATTAGTGATCAGCGCCCCAAAAAACCCAAAGGTGTACATCAGAACCATCCCTCCAGACTTTCTTGTACCCTGGTACCGTGATCGTACCAAAAAATCGGCTAGTGGTCCAAATATTACCTTCTGGAGGCTTTAAGAATATCCGGGTGCGAGAAAGTCTGGAAGCACGGTTGGGATATACAACTTTTCAACTTCAATTTCGTACTACTGCTACCTAAGCAAGCCCAATAAAGTTTAGACTGGAAACTAACCAGGACCAGAATAAAATATATTTAATAATTAAACAATAAAAAAAAACCTTTTTTGCGGCTTATTAAATATTTCAATATAATTAAATATAGTGGAGATATAAAGTTAAAATAATTTTAATAAATCATGGGTGTACGAAACATTCCGCCTACCAAAATTAAGAATTAATATTTCTATTAAATTTATGGGAAGTGGGCGTAGTTTTACTACTGGCCTCTAATTTAAACCTTAAGCAGTCTTGTATATACACGACAAATGGCATCTTTACCCTGGTGCACCTCCTTAACTCTCGCAAGGTTCCAATGTAGAGGGGGAGAATTTTCATATTTTATTAAAACTAACATGTCCACGTTGACAGGGTATTCAGACCTGTTCAATTTTGATCATTGTTTCAGCTTGTGTAGGTATTCTTGGTCCAGCGCTTCCAAAAATCCTGAGACAACCTCTAAATTAATTGCCAACCATTTAGGCGGTAACTGTTTATTGTTGTTAGATTTAAAACTGGGACGGCAGTTAAAGGCTTGAGGATCAAAAAGCGTCCTGGAGTAAGGACTGAAAATTAGATGAATCAGCACTATTGCTACAAAGAGGTCTCGAGTTTAACATGGTCGTAATTTGTACAAAAACAGCGGATAACTCTGTCACTAGTAGTAAGTAAAACATTCAGTGGTTAAATCCGATGCCAACTCAAGATGTACAGCCTTGGTGACAAAATAAATAAATAGGACAAAGATATGCGTTTTGGCTCTTTGAACCCTGTCGTTTAACCATTGTAATAAAGACTGGTCCCG
The DNA here is from genome assembly GCA_019359885.1 of Listronotus oregonensis. Taxonomy (NCBI): domain Eukaryota; kingdom Metazoa; phylum Arthropoda; class Insecta; order Coleoptera; family Curculionidae; genus Listronotus; species Listronotus oregonensis. The sequence goes on from JAHBCN010000876.1 coordinate 11,445, forward strand.
CCATGTCAGCACCAGTAGAACTAAACGGTTTTACCTATTTAACCCGTGAAGTTGGAAGGTCCCCCATTACCCTAAAATATTTGACGCATTTGGAAAGAACTAATCTAATAGCCCGATTTGCCAATAAAATCAAAAATTGTTAGTTTATTAAAGAGTGCAAAGTTTGCAAACCTGTGTAAGAGAATAGGAAATTTTCGGATATAATTTAAAAGAAAATTAGTTAAATGATCACCTACTCTAAGGAAACTCTTTTTGTCCAGAAATGGAGATGGCTTTTAAAAAGTTTGTATAAAGGATTTTTAATTTACTTAGCCTGAAAATTTTTTTTTATTTATACGATATATAAATCTTAAATTACACGCGATTACTTGCTTTATTTTCTAGTGTAATGTATATTTATTCAAAAAATACAAGGGAAAGTTAGAATCTACATATACAATAAATGCACCTTTTCTTTCTGATTCTGATTATGACTAACTCGATCTGTAACAAAACATTGTCAACTATGGGTTGAGGATTTAAGCCAAGACAATGTAAGCCATAGAATCAGACTTAACGTGCAAAAACTTTAAATAAAATATTTGAATAATACAATTTAAGGACAAAACTAATTAGATCTGACAATAGGACAGCACCACAGAGTTCCATCCAGTGTAAGGTAACCTGTTTTAAAGGTGCCACATTAGATTTTGCTATGACCAAATTTACACCAACTGTATTATTACTATTAATATTTACAATTTGAATATAAATTTCAAACAAAAATATCTTTTCACTGGCATCGAAAAATCCGGTGCAGTTGGAGTGATAAATGTTATTAATTTAATATTTGTCTAGATAAAATGATAATAACAACTCAGGTTTATAGTTGATCATTTTGACACAATAGACTTAATGGAACTGAATCTCGATTTAAGTCTGTAGTCCATAGCTGTTTAATCAAGTTCGTGGTAAAAAAAATACAGGTCTAAGAAAGAATAAGAGATCATTAATCTTAGCTAACTATGAAAGAAGAACACGCTTGGAGCAAGAAGAGTCCTTCACTTTAACGTAAAATAGAAAAGCGTCCGATGATGGTGTTGCCATTGAAAACCCCAAACTTTTATACAGAAATTAATATCTTTATTTAAATAAATGGCTTCGTTAAGCAAGAATTTTTAGGAAAATTACCTAATAAACTAAGTTTATTCGATGCCCACTTACGAAGTTCAAAATCACGCTTTAAAACTGAATAAGTTCCTTTTGAATAACTTTAGCTTTATATACAAAAATATAGAGAAGAAAGCACCTTAACGCTAAGAAATAAGGAGAACGTTCATCTAAAACTAATTACTGAATAATACGAAGAGCAAGATAGGATATCGAAGATACACCATATGTTACAGTATTAAAAACATATTCTTTTAGAGGATCTTTGAGCGAAAAGCGTCAGAATATTTTAAAATATTGTCTATGTTCGGGCTTAACAAGTATTTGCCGATAAATCTGTTAATACATACGTGTGCGGGCGGCAAAAGTTTAGCAAAATTGCCATAATGTCCCTTTAAAGTCTTGGATCTTATTATAAGATTAAGGGACGAGCCATTTAAGATTTTGGCCCCTGCGTCAAAGATGACCGGAAATTTAGTGCTTTAGGGCGAAGAATAGCGTGATAGGATGTATAATACCCTTTTGAATTTAAATTAGTATTTGAAACAATGGACATATGACCACTATGAATGTATTCCTGCGTAAACTCCCTATAAATTGTAAAGCTCAGGATTTTAAGATAGGCAGTGTCCTAAACTTAAAAAGCGCCTCTGAGCCAATAATCGAGGCTCAGAGGCGCTTTTTAAGTACATACCTTCCTGACTCAGTGCGATAATAAGACTGGATAAAAAATTGCTCCCATCTTTGATCCTCCGGAGATAATTTTATTTTGGAAGGAGGTTTTTGACTTTCTCAAAATTTTTGAAATTATTTAATCAAGAGGAAAATCAAATGTAGAACATTATGATGTAATAAAATTCTAGTACATAGTACTTTACCAGTCAGAACCCATCCAAACATTGTTAATATAGCAATCGGCTGATTGGATGACCCGACCCTTTTACCACTTTAACCATAAATGATCGATTGTATATTTATTAAAAAAAAAACGCTTTTTGGGTTTTCTTGTCATATAAAAAATCGACCTAAAAATACTTTTAGAAATTAAACACAAAAAAAGCTATGAACGTTTTGGTGACAGATCGGTCATCGTTTTCAAAGAATGAAAAAAAATAACAAAACTATTTTAAAAACAAATAACAATAAAGGTACCATTATTCTTTTAATATAGGAAAAAATCTAAAGATTTTTTTATTACTCATGATTTTTTATTATATGTTATTAAAAATGCACGAATAAATTTAAGGCAAATACCAAAAAACCGAAATTTAAATATATATTCGGTAAATTTTAAAGAGCGTACTATAAACTTCTTTAAATCCCGATTAACACATTTGGTGTTGCCACAAAATTAAGAATTGAATTATTACCAAAAAAGAAGTTTTATTAAAAACTCTGACAAACTCATATTTTATGTTCCTTTATAGCAATGGCCAATATTATTTTTTAAGTGTTTATTTTTGCATATATTGATAGCAGGGAGACATATTTCGAAAAATTGCAAATAATTAAAATATTATATTATTTAAATTATAAAAGGTCCGCATTTAGCACCCCGTAAAGGTAAAATTAGATTTGCGCACAAATCATTATTGCGCATCATAAAGAACACGGTGGTACAAATATTTTAAAAACTGCGTAAAAAATATAAACAAACTAAAAATTAAAAGTTTGCCTTAACAATTAGACTAAGGTAAAATGTTAATAAATCGCAATATTTTGATCTATAGCAAAAATATAATATTGATCATTGTCTATAGTCTACATTACCCTAAGTTATAGGTATGTGGAAATTTTCCAGACATTCTGTATATTGCAAGACGAGAACCATAACTATAATCTGTTCATTTGTCGTATTGATTAAAAAAAAACATAACTTACTAGATAATTTACTAGATGTTTTTCTCAATCAAATATAAAAATATTTTATAACCAGTACTAAAATATGTATTATAAAATACCAAAAAATATATTTATTCAAAATAGCATCCAGCTAATTTTTTTTTGTCTTGACATCAGTGTAAAAAATAATTTTTAGTTTATTTTAGTTTAGAATTTATCTCTATCATTTGGTTTTGCAAGCAAAACTTAGCTAAGCGTGACCACTATAAGAAGCTAGGTTTTTTTAGTTTGATTTAAGTTAAGCATTAAAAATACCAGTTTTCTATGATAAATCAAATTTTTAAACCAAATGAAACTATGTTTATAAAACTGGTGATGTAAACCTATATAATAATTCAGATAGTATATATGGAAACACGGGTCAGGGTGATATAATACTATACTTTAAATAATTTAAATGTGTATATATCTTTGAGTTTATAGCTTAATGACTTTCTCATAGCAATAAAATATTTTTTATCCAAAACAAGGGTATACGGGTTGATTTTAACCATTATTTTATACAATTCCCCAGGGAAGTTGGAGAATATCATTGCCACCTTTTCTGATAGGTGAATAAAAACCTCGCTTATACTGTTATTTATAATCTCAAATTAGAAATGATATTTCAAACGAGAGCAAATATATAAAATATAATTTTAAGGAAAAAAATGCAAAACCAACCATTTTAACCGCTGAAATTTAGGCTGTCTGAACCGAAAATAGGATCGTAAAGTGTATAAAAAATAATGACAGTAGACGCATACATTTTTTTAATGAAGAGGTATTATTATAAATCACTTTTTATTTTTTTAACTGTTAGATTATATAATAGCTTACACTTTTTACATGTTCACAATACGGCCTATTTCTAATTTGTTATTACTTGCTTCGCTTCTGCCTTTTTTAACATCCGTATTTAATTGTCAGTACATTAAATAAAAATACATATTAACAATTCTCATATTCTCTGTTTTTGCTATTGTTTACTTTATTATTTATAACAAAAGATAAAAATGATAAGATACTAACATTTGTTTACATAATTTTATAATGTTTGATTTAGTTGTTTTGGAATAGTTATTTTTTAAAATAAAAAAAAATTATAATATAATTTTAAGCATCTATGGATACAAAAAATTGCAAGACAAGCATGTCAAGAGCATAAACAGTGTCACACATAGTATAAACAGAAAAATCAATATTTTTCTATATAAATAACAATTTGTATATCCTTTCCTTACTTATTGTTTATTAAAAAAAATATTTTCATTAAGTAAATACGCAATAGAAAATATGTAGTAAAAAAATGCCTAATAGGTATATGCTGATTATTTGTCATTATTGAAATAGATTTAAAAATAAATTTACCATCTCTACTACTGCCGTTATAGTGTATTTTGTGTTTTAGGTCATTTAACGTAGGATCAATGAAAGAAAAAATCGAAAACACTATACTGGAATAGTAGAGTTCAGAAGAAGTTGACTGAGATGTCATAGAAACATCAACCACAGAAATATCTCCTTAAAGACAGAAGTAACACTTGCATCAGTCGAGAATCCGTTACCACATCTTATACTGGCGTATACCACATCTTATAATATCCGATCTTGGAACAGTTTTGTATGTCGTAAAATACAGAAAAAAAAATGTAAAAATTACTCCATAGTGGTTCTGGTTTAATGACAACTTCGTATCTTTGAATACATAAAATAAACTGGGCTATTTTTTTTAATGAATTTCGCTCACTGCTATTACTAAAACTTCCAAATGTTAGGATTTTATTGCATGTAGTTTCCAAAATATGACAATTCTGCATTTTCATTCAAAAATCCCGGAACCACCTTATATTGCACAACGGTTAAGGGATTCCTTGATTCCCAAATAAAGAATTTTTAAAAATTAAATATAAAGAGTTGGCTTAACACAAACATTCATTTAAATAAATGTTAACAAGATACATATCTGGTGGTAATATTAAATCAACTTTTAATTAGAATTACACCTATAAATAAGGTGGTTGCTATCACTGGCCAAACAATAACCTAAGCGGCTATGACACGCATTGAAAGTATTGGTTAGCATTGAGGCGTTATCTAAAGAGTATTAAAATTCGTCTTTAAATTTAGAAAAAATATGTTAACTGGGCGGTTGCTTCACATAAATCCGTATTCTTAAATATTTTTAAACGAAAAAATCCAAGTGTCAAGTCGGGGGATCGGGCTGGCCAATCCATGCTTCCTCTTCGTCCAACAAACCTATTTAAAATTGTTTCCTTTAAAAATGTTTGCACATTTATGAAATAATGTCGGTGCCTCATCTTCCTGAATCCATGTTTTTCTGAAATTGATATTTAATTTACTTTATATGTGTTGCCCAAATTCAGAGTTTCAAAAGCTATATAGAATAAAAATTTAATAGTAAAAGTTTGTAATATTGCTAAGTGTACACACACGCTTTAGTAAAAGCGTGTGTGTACACTTAGCAATATTACAGATATTATCTTCAAAACGAACGTATCCTTAAACCGCTGTGTAGTAATTTTTACATTTTTTCTTTGTACCTTTTACGAAATCCGATGAACGGTAATTACTTACAAGCGGGGTTAACCCTATTTTTGGCTAGGTCTAGTTAAAACATTAACATTTTTTTTTTGTTTTTCTTGTTTTTTTTACGGTGCATTTATGATATAACATGTCGTAAAAAGAATAAATATAGATTTAGATAGCTTTTTTGCTTGAAATTGAATATTGGTTTCAGAATAAAATTTTTATTTTATCTGTTGTTTTTTCGTTTTTGATATATTTTTTCAAAAAAAAAAAATATTGAAAAAAAAAATAATTAAGAAAGTTAGTTTTTCAACTAAAAAATCAACATTGAAATTTAAAAAAATCGGTCTCGCGACTAGATAGCGGCGAAAATATGGGATTTTATGTTTTTGAATAAAATTTCTATTTTATCTTTTTTTGATGTTTTTAATATGTTTTTTTAATACATAAAAATATAATTTAAAAAAACTAACTACAACTAACCACAACCAACCCAAACTTATTATATTACATCAATTTGTTTTTAATTCTTTATTTTTAAACCTATATTGCGAAAAAAAAGCTTGACACTAAGCTTGAAGACAATGAGAATATAATTTATTTAAGATTATTTGCAAAAATAACAATTTTTTAAACTTTGAAAGTTGATTTTTAAATTGAAATATTAATTGTTTGATATTTTTGCTATCATCACCATAAATCCGCCCTGAAAAAAAGGATTAAAAAAAATTATGATGATCCATCAATTCATCTATTTTTTATGGCCAAAAATAGGGTTGACCCCACTTGTAAATAATTACCCGATGAACTTCTAGGTTTTTGGACTAAAAATGCAGAGTTAATATTAATAATTCAAAAAGAACACAAAATAAATATCTAAGATTTAAAACTTTTAGTATTAGCGGTACGCCAAATTCATTGCAATAAAAAAAGAAGTTGCCTACTTTTTTCAAAAGGTATACATACACTTGACAACATTACAGATATTATCAAATCGGACGTATCCTAAAACTACTACGTGGTAATTTGTAAAGTATTATTAAATTTTATTTAATATTTTTAAAGACCAAATAACCCAGCACCAGAATGCATAATACAGTAAAATTTTCTTGTATTTCTTATCGTTTAAGGTATCCTTTTGATGAGCATTAAATTGTTTTTTACAGTGTGTTGTCATAAAACAATTTTACCTATTCTAACTATCTATAAATATAATAAAGAAACTTAAAAAAATATTTTAAACACTACGTTAATGGCATGTTCCATACGTTATAGTACTCTAATTCCAAAATAAAAAACTTTTACCTGTGCGAAAGAATTTGAAATTTTAGAATTTTTTGATTTATTTTTTCAATAATGTTGTTTTTTTCGGGGCAAAATAGGGTCTTTTAATAAGACTACTTTTAAAAATCAAAATTAATTTTTTAACTTTTGTTGAATGCTGTCTGCTCTTGGCATTCACCGCGTGCCTTATGACTTCAAAATTACATAACAGGCCTACAGTGAACACTAGGAGATAGACAAAGCAGCAGTAACTAATTCGATAAACCTTTTGTAATAATAATTACGGAAGTAATTCACTTTCTAACGGCATCCTCTCGTGGTCAGTGATATCCATGTGAAAAAGTCCTAGTAAATCTTCGTGTTTCATTACTAAAAAATATAAATATAAAGGTATTAGGTACCTAAAAGAATAAGAAAGCAATGACATGCAATAAACTTTTTCACATTCAAACTATTCTAGTGACTTGTAATTGCAAACATAATTATTTGAATTTATCAGATTTTATACTTTCCTGAAATTTAAACTTAAAAATTTGCAGATGCAGTAACTAATAGGTATCTACAAAGATCAGTAAATTTGGTAATAAACCTTAACTTGATAAAAGTTCTAAAAGCTTCAACGACTTTTATATTAATTTTATTTTAATTAATTTATAAAAGACACACAAAAACATTTTGGAATTTGTTGCACTAAAATAACAGAAAGTAGGTAAAACTGTAAGCAAATACATTTAAGTTAATAAAATAAAATTAACTCCTTATTGTATTTTATTTGGGTGATTAAAATGGTAATTTATTTGCGTTTTATTCATTAGCCCTGTACTATTCTTACACCCTGATGTAAAACAGTCAGTTGCATAATATTATGTGAATTTTCATCACGATTGCTGTAAAAACTTGACTGTAAGCTAAAAACTTACCTCGTTTTAAAAGCCAGTAAATGTTCATATTTCAAATTTAAAAAAAACAATGTATCGTTTACCTCATTATTTTATTATAATTACACTTGCTCCTAGCAAAAATAATTTTCATTAAACTAGAAGCAATGTTGCTTTTATAATAAGGGAAAACATTTATTTAGTTCCGGTGTTATGCCTCAAACTATCGTGGATTTTCTAAAAAAACAAACTTAAACCTAGTCACCAATATTTAAGTACAATGTTTGGTTTTATTCGACCTTATATATAAATATAATAAAAAATAAATACTGCTTCTAATTTACCTAGCTTAGCCAGTTACGAGTGAGGTATACTTGAGAGAACCAGGAGGGCCCAGGAGCACTACTTTTTAAAACAAACAAAACAATTTTAAAAAATAATTTAATGTTTTGCCCATATTATCACTTTAAAAATTTAAATATAAAAGTTGACTTTCCTCACTTTTTGTACGCCACTGCCGGTAATCTACCTAATTATAGTTTACTAAAAATCATTTAGATCGATATTTACTTATTATCTCTAATATGGCATTTACAAGCAAAAACATGTAATGCGTTTTTTAGGTGGCAGAGTAACTTCAACATTCTTGGAACCCTATAATAGTTCGGGAGCTGAAGGGGTAAAAAAAGATCTTATTAGCGGCCCATTTCATTAAATTCCGCTGGGGACATGTTATTGCCATCAATAACAAAAATATTATTAATAACAACAAGAAAATAGAAAATTCAAGTTTTATAGGCAGCTGCCAATGAAACAGAGCATAGTCTATAACTAAATAAGCATAAAATTCAGACCGATATGCAAATGCCAAAAAAAATTACATGTTGTCGTTTGTAACTGATATATGCTCTAAAATATAAATGCACGTACATGAAAATAATGGTTAGACCTCGGAGTGTCGTTGCAAAAATCATCAGCTGTCGATAACTCGGTTGCGTATCAAGCATTTGGATACCACTCGGTCGGTCACTTATACAGGGTGTAAAAAGTATGATGGTCACAATTTTAATGGGCGATAGTGGAGCTCAAAACAAGTCAAAAATTTTATATGACATATGTGTTAAAACTTGACAGATATTTATCTAAACGATATCAAAGTTACAAACTTTGGTAGCACTTATTTCTAAAACGCTTAGCAATTGGCAACTTTCGTCTTAATCGCTAATCGGTAGATTAATTTGCTAATAATAAAAAAAGTTTTAAATTAAGGTTGTTAGATAATTTTTTATTAAAATATATAATGTTATAAATACCAAATAACAATATTCTAGAATTAACTAAATAACTAAATCTATATTTAAAAATTAAAAACTTCATCAAGTCCTAGGTCTTCCTGGATTGTACCTAGTATCGATGCTGCTTTACCCCGTTGCACAGCTAAACCAATTTTTTGGATAATGAAACTTCGAGATTTTTTGCATGAAATTTTTTTGCAACTTTTTTTTATAAAACCCTTAGCCTCATCACCCAAAGGACCAAAAGTATTAACAGCAAAAGGAATGAAGAAAAAGTGGTCCTAAAGCTCTTTATATTTTAGATGTTTTTTATTCTCGGCAAGACGAGCAGCCGCACCTAGTAAATTAAAATTTTTGTCCAGAGAGGATTTTACAAGTGTATGGCTGCAGGTAGCGTCCCAAAGTAATTGTTTTCCATATTTCTAGGGAATTAAGGGCATTCCATCTAAACGTTTTTTATCGCTTTTGCAAACGCCAAGAAGCTCTAACACAGAAGGATTTTCAGCTGAAATCAGAGCTCTCTTGATAATGTCATTTATCTGATTGTGTCTAGAGAATGCCCTGCGCTTTTTTTGCAGCTTAACCCATGTAGGGCATAAAATCAGCATTTTCGCCGCAAACGCAGGTGTGCCCTCCACACACAGGCAGACCAAGTCTGAGAGCGATGGAAATATGGAATGTTTTGTTATCAACAAATTTCCCAAGAACGAAAATGGAAGTGCGTTAATCCAAGCATTACTTTTAGAGGCCTGAAGAGCAAGTACACATGCCTTATCTTCACTTGTCTGGCATATGTTTGTAATATATTTGTGACGAGCTTGGCAAATCAAAAAGTCAAAATCTTTCTGTTTTTTTAGTAATTCTTGTGGTTGATTTTAAAGGATGCAAACAGATAACCATCTTACAAAACAATTGCTGAAATCATTATCCACTGTCGCAAGAATATAGGAAGGTAAAATTTTGAAAAGTAATTCTGATACGTCATTGATTAAACCTAAAAAGGCAGAAATAGACAGGGTGGATGTATCTCTTATTCCGAGACCTCCAAATTTTACTGGAAGAGTGCTTTGTACCAAAGAATTTAATTTAATATCACAATTTGAAATGTGTCAGTCTACACATTAAAAAATAATATTTCCCCCAGTTAAATATTTAAAAAACAATTGGCAACAGCGCTAAAGCTTGTCAAGTCAGTAGTTTGAATTGTTTTATATTTAGTCGCTGGGGTATTTTTGTCCGTTTTTATTTCGTGCCTTGAAGTTCAAAATAATGTTTTTAAACCGGGCATACGCCGATATGTTAATAATTTACGGCGAGGCAAACCATAATGCTAATCTAGCAGCTCAAGTTTACCGTGAAAGATCTCCACAACGGTACCAAAGAGTTTTGGAAACGGGATGTGTGCAACAGAAAAATCCTGGAAGGTGCATATGTCACTGTGAAACAAGAGAAAAACATTTTGGAAATTGCGGAAGAAAATCCTGGAACTATTACGAGATCATTAGGCCGCGAAGTAAACGTATCACAAACCACAGTTCACAGCCTTTTTTATAATTAGAAACTTTCTAGTTTTTAAGCAAAATAAAAAAGTGCTTGTTAAAACATAATAATTTGTGTTCTTAAAATAGATATTAAGCTTAATTTTGTGTGTGGTAAGTACAATTATTTTTTAATTACAAATGAATTGTAAATAAACATCTCTTAAAAAAGTAAAAAAAAAATGTAAAACCTCGCAAAAAACGTTCGACATTTGACTCAATGCGTAATAAAGTGGGCGCGCTGTTGCCAATTTTTTTAAACTTTGAAAGGCCATATTTCGATAACAAGTACCTTTTGATCCCTGTGTTTTTGGCTTTTTTGGCTTGTTTTGAGCTCCACTATCGCCCATTAAAATCGTGAGCATCAAACTTTTTACACCCTGTAAATCGTGGTCTGACGACTTTGGCAATGACACTCCGAGGTTTAACCAATATTTTTATGTACGTTTATCTATAACATAATTTGAGTTTTAAACGGCTACGTAGACTACAAGTCTGACGATGTGTTTATGCCTATTTACTTAATGCGCAACCCGCTATTAATAAATTAAATTCTTCAGTTTTTTGTTATAATATTGTTGTTATTGGTGGCAATTTTTTTTATTAAAAAACACGTCCCTAACAGAATTCATTTAAATGAACCGGATACTAAACTTTTTTTTACGGCTCCAGCTCCCACACCATAAGCTTGGGGGCAAAAATACAGTGCAACAACTGTTGTCTCAAGAGGATTACTTATGACGAGACCTTCGTGACTAATAGAAATAATTTTCTGGCAAATATTGTGACTCAAGGGCAAACATTCATAGTTATTTTTTTTAATACACAAATAAAATAAAACATAATTTTGTAAGCAATTGATTAAATCCATTATTCGTAAAGAAATGTAATAGGGTCATTTTTTAATTACGTCAATCTATTATATTGTATGGTTATAGTTATTATTTTTGTTACCATAGTAATGATGTTAAAAACTACTTTATTTGATTTTATTAACCCTTTTTTTAGGTCAATATATTTAGATATTAAGTCCTTATGCCAATAAATTAAATGCATCACAGACAGATAATTTTTTGTTTTAGTTAGCCTAAACAGTGTAATAACTAACAATGTACAGGTCAGAGCAGAAACTATAGTAGAAAATAATTTTGTAAGTTTACAATCATAAATTAGAAAAATGGGAGTGGTATTTAAAAAATCGGCTCGTTATTTAGAAAAATGAGGCTGATGTTAAAAAAACTATGTTTATTATTATTTATCATTTATTCAACATGGGTTTAAAATTATCTACCTAACTACATTATAGTAGTATGATACTGCTTTGAAATCTAAACCTTCAATCTCAGTGTGAAAATGTTACAACTTTACATCAGCCATATCTATATAAAGATTATAAAATATTCAAATAATATGAGCGATTTTATGAAGTTCAGTTCTCAAAAATATAAGTAGTTAAAGTCATTGTTAACATTTAGATGGGAAGAAACATCAAAGTGTATTCTTCCTATTTCTGTGATTAGTTATATTTCAGAAAGAAGAAAAAATGGTAAAGTGATCTCCAGATAGATGCTGATTGTTAGAATAAGCGTCGTCAGTGCAGTGAATAATGGAAGAAACCAGGATGTCTCTTTATGGGATAGATATCACTGATGGAATAATCAATCTGCTTCCCAGTGGCTGCTGTGAAATATTAATGTTTGTTCTTCGAAGGATGTCAGGTCTAACGCATTCTCCTTCAAATCTTCGATAGTCGACCATGCCTCAGATACCTATTTTCACATTTTGGGAGTCCCGTAAAATAGTCAAAGAACACCTGGAAGCCAGGATCTTGTGAATGTAAAAGAATAAAATATCTTCTAACATTATAAAGCTGATAACAATTTACCAACGGAAGAAGTAGGAAATTTTCATTTTCTATTCGCCCTTTAACTCAATTAAAGGTTTTTGGATTACTGGAATGTGATTTTCTGAGAGAATAGTAGTATAGAATTGGATATCTTTCATGAAGGGATATCTAATATTTTAGATATACAGGCCACTCAGTTTCAGACGCCTGTTGAATCCATGAGTTGAAGGCAAAGAGCATCTTGAGTGTAATACCAAGTTTCAAATTGTTATATTTGTGTGCAATAGGCTTATGTGTATGTGTGTATATCAAAGTCAAGCATAGTTGAAAAAGATGCATAAACATCAGCATATGTATGTGCTGTATATATGTCCTCTCCTGCCATATATATATCTGCCATGCCTACCTCACCTACCTCCTCCTCATCATCTCACCATACAGTTAGCTCTGAAACCCCTAGATCTTGGGATCAGGTTTATCAGAAAAGTTCTCTCTATATATGGCCGTGTTTGTCTTAAAGTCAAAGGACTTTTGGAATTTCTAACACTAAGCTGAGCTTCTTAAGAATTAGTACTAATTTCTTAGTGGATATTCTTTTTCACTCAGACGATGGGGTTCAGTTCTTAGAGGTCAGAGAGGAGATGTGAAATAATGAAAATGCTAAACAAATCTGCCTAAAAACCACAATTTTACATTTAGCTCTTCAATTTTCAGTATATATACATTCAGTATATATATTATATATCTCTCACATATATACCATATATATATATATCTCTCCATACCTATCTCTCTATATACATACCATATACATATGTATATATCTTTTATTCTATATATATATATATATATATATATATATATATATATATATACCAGTGTGCTCATAAGTTCATATATATTAGAACTTTTTATTACAAAGAGTTCTGTGTTCTCAAGCTTAAGTACAATGATGGAATATCAGTTTCTTTTTTTAATTATATATTACAGTGCTAATAAATAATCATAGATTTTATGGATAAAATTTGCTTTATCATTTCAAGTAACAGAGGATACACATATGGGAAGTTCAGAGATAAAAAAAACTATGTTTTTAAATATCTAGAGCAATATGTTCTAAATTCATTTTTTTACAGTTTTGCTGTGTTCTACAATTTAATTTCATTATTCATCTTATGAGATGTTTTTGGAAGATAAAAAAAAAATAATTATAAAGTCATTACGACATGTTAAACGTGATTTACAAGTTCGAACAGCTTGCTACTAAGTACCAGGTGCGATGGTGCTATCTCCAAAACTACTTTTAGTGATAAAGATGTATTTTGCTTACCACATGCAGTTAGAAAAAGTAAATATTTAATGATTGTCTTACTGGTTTACCTAGAGCCAGCTGGGAGACTTTTTAGGAAAAATAGCTTTTTTCTATAGATTTAATAATAAAGAGTTTTCCATCCTATATATATATATTATATATCTATATATATATATATATATATATATCTCTCTCTACCTCTCTCTCTCTCTCTCTATATATATATATATACATATATATATATCTCTTCATATATATATATATATATATATATATATATTCTGCTTGCTCAAATATAGCGAGATACAGTCTCATCTTTCAGGTTAAATGATCAGGAAAACAGAACTGTGCCACAAGTGCCTGTTTCAGTGGGTTTGTATCTTTTCAAGGAGAGACATGGCCAAAACAACATATTCGTTAACGAAAAGAATCTCTTTAAATATCAAACTACACGAAGAAACAAAAATTTACTTTACAAAATTATTGTTATTCGACAACATCCTGACAAAGATTTTACGGATACGTTCGATTTAGTTTTTGCTGACGTACATTTTATTTAAGGATTCTAAAATGAACACACAGACTAATTCTGATGTAAAAACAATCTTTACTAATTTTTTATTTTCCTAAAATAATATCTTAAAAAAACTTACAAAACCAAAATCCCATAAAACTATAAAAAAACATCTTTTACAAATATTTAAACACAGTCTAACAAAATAAACAGGTTGGGAAAGTTACAAAAAGGAATGGCGGACACATATTCAAACAAAATTTTTCATATGACATCTGGTAATTTTTCGATTGATCGTGTTAGCTCTTTACTGATGTGGGTCATCTCAAAACATGTTTCGTTTAATCCCGTTCAAAATTTTAGTATTTTGATAACGAATTGTGATCAAGACCCTAAAAGTGACAAAAAACACATGAACGTTTTGCAATTCGAAAAAATCACTTTTATGTTGTGTTGCGTGTTTTTTAAACTTTGGATCGGGTTTTTCCATAAAAATTAACATCCCAAACATGGAATTTGAACAAATTGTTATCCAAGAAGGGATCTTTCTTTCACTCTCGAGAAAATTACCAATTTTAATTTAAGTTATACTTCGCAATTTTAAGTTTTTAACATTAGTACACCCTCCTCAAAACATCAAATATAAAAAACTTCCTTACTCAGGGACAACATGTAATAAAACACTAATTTAAACTTAGGTGAAAGGTATAACTATTAAATGGTGACTTTTCTCAAGAGAAGAAGATCTCTTAAATAAAATATTTTTATTCATTTTGGGATTAAAATGTTATGTGCCAGATTTCCCAGTTAAATCCAAAAAAAACCCATAAAAATAATTAAAACTTAATCGCTTTCCTTTCAGATCTGATAAATTTTTGTTCCTGCGGGGACCGAAAGGATGTTTAGAATGAACATCGTAAGAGCCAAAAGATCATCTAGATCTTTAATTTTAATTGTGTGTCATTCTGTATTTGAAATAGTATTTAATCCCCATTCGTTTTGTACTTTTCAACCTGTTTTTTGTTGGGAAATTTGTCTTAACATTTCTGATTATTTTTCCTTTTTATGATAAATGTTTTGTTTTTTTTTAAGATTTAAAATAAAAATAGTAGATTTTTTACATCCCAATAGGGGTCTCTGTGTTCATTTTAAAACGAATAAAAGTCCTTCATAATTTTTTTTTCAAAAAAAGTTTTTTGATGTTGTCGTTTTAATCAATTGGGGGTTTAATTTTTGTGTTTTATTTTAGGGAATTTTGTTAACTGAATATTTTTTAAAAACCCTTCTCTGAAAAGACCTGTGTCGAAAAAATAGAGGATAGTATTTTTCTGATCATTCCCTGGAAAAAAATTCCCATTGTTCGTAATTAATATTCGGTGAAAGAATTCATTTATATATATATATATATATATATATATATATATTATATATATATATATATATATATATATATATATATATATATATATTTCAATTAAATATTTTTATTCTCCCCCTCAAGGTGTCCCAAATATCTATAAAAAAATATTTTCAGTATTTTTGAAAACAGAACAAACTTAAAAAGCGGGTTAAAAGCGATAGCGATTTAATCAACCTCGTATTATCAACTGGAACACGTGACAAAAACATTATGAACTTTACATCGCGCAAATCACGATGACATGGCGCGTACTTTGTGGTCGATAACGTATTGTTGTAGTTTTTGCAAATCACGTATAATTTCATTAAGTCCCTATACATATGTTCGAATATTTTAATACTTTTACATATTACAATTTATTTTCATTAAATTTGATCAGAAAAATCTGAATTCCGCTGAATGCTTTGTATTGTCCACTGGGTCTTAGATTAATCAATCAGACAATTTACTAACATCAAAAATTAGAGAATTTTATTTCAGAATGGTCCTGACATTATTTAACAATATAGCAACACACGCTTTTCGGGTGTACCCGGGGGTCAATTTTGGAAGGTGCCTGCAGGAAGACTGGATGTCATAGTGATGGAAGATCTTTGTGAAAGTCTTATTTTGTTTCGTTTTTGGTAAAAAAAAAGAAAAAATTGAAGAGCCGCGCCTTACAAGTTTTGGACGGGGTCGTTCCATAACAACTCCCCGTCTACTGAGCACCTGCACAGGTTGACTCTCTTTAACCTGGCGCTTTTACCGTAAACAAAAAGAACAAAGAAAGTTTTTTTATCTTTTATTTTTTTCAGTATTTATGTTTAATAAAATTTATTGTTAAATAAGTTGTTAGTTAGTTGTTATTCCTTCTTTTAAAAATCATTAATATAATAACTAACACTTTAGAAGATTGGAATGTTTTACCAAGTTATTAAAACGAAAAGACGGGTTAATACAATTTCATAGCAAAAAAGGTGTCGATTGTTACAAACTTTTTTGAACTTTTCGACTTAAAAAAAAAATGGATGATTTCTTTTTGGACATCAAACTTTACAACATTTTTTAAAAATTTAGGAAATATGGGGTATATTTTTATTTTTATTAAAGACTTTAGAAGAGTATCCAAAATATTCTTAGTAATTGTTCTTTCACTTTTTTTTTATAAAAAAATGTTATATCAGGTGCTCCTAAAAAGTTAAAAAAATTGTTTTTTTTTTCAAAACTTCTCCCACATAAACAAAATTTACCCTTAAGCGAAATATTGAAGACGAAAAATGACCGAAAACATAAATGTGAAAATGGACCAACTTTGGATCTCTACAAGTAATTTTTCTTTATTATAAAACTGTAAAGATTAAATAAAGCCATGCTTAATTTTTTATCTAAAGCAATAAAGAAAGGGAAAAAGTTTTAAAAACCCATACTAATTATTAATTCGCTTTCCCTTTTGAATAAACCTAATAAATTAAAAAAAATATTATTGAAAATAACATACAACTTATTATTAGTCAATTTTTTCCCTAACGCCCTCTCTAGCCTCCATTATACGACCTCTATAGACCAGAGCTACTAGAGGCAGCCCTGCCGTTTGGCGAACAAGCTTAACTTTTAAGCGCTTTTATAATGACGTCATTATTTTGTTAGTCCGAAACTGCCGCAAAAATGCATATCTTTAAAGATAAACGCATGCGCGATTAAATTAAAAATAAACCACAATACAGTAGTTAGAAGTTAGAAATATTTATATTGATAATTAAGTTAAATAATCTAAGTTTATTGCAAGAGACCAAAATTTCTTAAAAAAATGCAGATAAATTGCTTTGCTTTTTAAGATATCTACAGTAGGTTAGGCTTTATGACTTCGTTAAATGTCCCAAGTCAGAAAAGATAGGGAGAAAAGTAACAATACCAATGAACCATTATTTTTTATGTTAAGTTACAAAAAAATATTACTGTTATTTTACTTGTACAGGAAATTATAGTTTTAGCTTTAGGTCTATGGAAAAAAATGTTTCTGTTAATTAGGTCACAATTTCATTATTATCTATTCTTTAGAAATTTGCAAATAATGATATTGGTGTACAAAAAAACAAATAATGTGATGCTTTTATTAATATTGATTTTTTTTTAAATTCAAATCTAGGTTTACGAATAAGTGTTGATTAGACATTAATGTTATATTAACATTATATTAAGGTGGGTCGTGCAAAAATTATTTAACTGTAGTTGGGGTATTTTCATACCCAACCATACCCTTATAAAAGACTATTTATAGGATCTAATATTTCAGTACATTTTAGTCGCTAAATCAAAAAAAGAAATGATAGCAATATTTACCCTATATTAGTAATATTTAATGATATATTTAAAGCTACAAATATATTATACCAATTAGTCTCTGTCTTAATTTCTTTATGTAAATAATTTTAGGGTTTAGTAATAAACTTATGTCATTTCTATAGCTAAAGTTCCTGCATGAAATAACAAAAAAAAAACAACACAAGTTAATTAATCTTAATTTTTCTTTTTTTATGGTGTTGCTTTTGGCATATTTAATTATTTATTTTTTTATATATATTAAAGCAGAAACTTTTAAAATTAAATTATTTTATAAAAACAGTATATATATCACATATACAACTTAACCCCATCCGATTTATCTTATACCAAGTCCAGTAAAACCAATGCAATACACACATAAAATTATATATATTATTTAACATATTATCATGCGTGTTTTAATTTATTATGTGTGTTCATTAGAATTAAATTAAATCGTTTAAGTTTCTAAAAAATATGTTTTACATTAGAAATTATAATGATTGGTATTAGCAAGTTTTGTAGAGTTAAATTATTAAACAAAGAGTTTATTATACCTCAATACTTTTTGTCTAATAATACGGAAACTACACTATAATTAAAAGCTTTTTTTTCTATCATATTAACAAGTATTCGTTTTAAAAAATTATCCATGGCGCTGTATTAAAAAGTAACAATGTAGTAGTGGATATGAAATATATTTTAGACCGTTTTTTATGCTCTGACTTATGCAGGGTGTTTCAAAACACAAAATAAAGGATAGTTTGTTGTATAAAGGCATTTTTCTGTAAACTGGGCAACTTTAAGCGTATTTTTGTATCGACAAACAGTCCCATAGTTAGTTTTTTATAGAATAATAGTTTTATTTAATTATTATTATTGGGCAAACTTAAAAAGCATAGAAATCATAACATAAATGAAGATTAATTGTATTAAATGTTATTGAGGTAGTTTTATATAAGAGCCAGGAAACTGTGCGTAAAATTGGGGACAAAATAAACATTAGTATTTTTAGATGCATTATTTAATTAAAACATAGATTTCTCTAATATTGTCAGTTAAAAGTTCCTTAAATTTCAAATATTGTAAGTATCAATTTTTTCAAAAAAGTATTTGTGAGATAAACACCTTTTTTACCAAAAGATTGTTTTTGGGACATGCAGAGGACTGTTCTTTGAGCATTATAAAGACGTTTTTGATGTAATAACCTTTATTTTCTTGGATATTATACGATGGATCGCAGTAAATTGGGTGATTATCTTTTTAAGTTAAGTACAAATTATAAAATGAACTATATATTTCATATTATATCGGCCTGGGACAGTGAGTTGCCCAGCTTACAAAGAAATATTCATAAACGTCAAAAGTTAACCATTAGGGAGATATCGCGGTACAAAGATGGCGAAAAAAATAATGTTTTTATTTTTTATCTTAGAAAAGAAAAGTGATAAAATAATAAAATATTATAAAAATATTACTAATAATAAAATACACTTCTTGCATATTTTAACACTTTTTTAGAATTAGTGGAAGGAGTTTAAATAGACTACTCCTATAATTTTTGGTAACTAAATTTAAAGAAAAACTTACGCAACGACAAAAAAATAAATTTGAACAGCCAAGTTTATTAAAAAACTTTTTTATCTTTTGTCTTTTTCGCATTAAAATTACCGATTTGAAATAACAAAATAAAATTTTCCCGTCTTAACTTGTAATGACTTTATTTTATTTTGTTAGTTTAAAGCGTTAAGTTTAAAATATGCAAGAAGTGTATTATTGTAATAGTAGTATTTCCGTAGATTTTTATTATTTTATCGCTATTCGTTTTTAAGATAAAAAATAAACACGTCATTTTTTACTCATTTTGACCCAATGTTTATACAACCCATTACTCTTCATTTTAAACAAGGAATTATCTTTTGAAGTTTTACGTTTTTTTTTTAAACATTCTGTATTTACAATTTTTTAATCCCAACCTTGTTAGATAATAATTCATATAAAAATTATGTCCCTTAATCCAAACTAACCAAGGGGTTGTAAAAACCAAATGCTCGCTCGAGCATCGACCCAGACAGACATTTATTTTCAATTGTAAGCTCCAATGGGAGACTTTATGAAATCATTTCATCAGTGACGTACTATAAATTTAGTACGTACACACTTTAATTCACTATTTTCATAGTTTATATCACCTTTAGAAAACTAAAAAAGAAGTATATTTTCTTAACAACTTCACATTTATTATATGAGGTATTACAGTTGATGCATTTCACGACACTTTCTAGAAAATACATTAGTGCCACCATGGACTTAATTTAAAAAACTACTACTGTACATGGTGTACAACTAAGAAAGGAGGCCGGCTGTATCTCAAAAAATATTTATCGCACAGCGTTGGCGAAAAAATATTGTTAGTAAAAGTGGTCAAGAGAAATAGCTGAAAATTATTTTTAAGTTTCTGAAATGGCCGCTAGGGGGCGTAACTGCAATCTTGAATCTAAAAAAGTGATGTTTCTGTGAATTTTGCTATATTAACCTAACAAAAAAATACCTGATCTTTAAAGTCAAGGATAATCTAAACCTTTTTGGTTTGACAATTTTTGCTATATCTAAAATAAAGTGGTGGGGGTATTTAAAGGTTTCCGTCAAACACACCCTGTATTTTCGAAACGGCTGAGCCGATTTTAAAAAACTTTGGCTAGTTGAAAAGAGCTATTCTTGGGCTATAAATTTTAAAATATTTAAAGTTTTGTTAGTTTCACACGTCGCCGCTATAGGGCTTTTTTCGACATTCCGACAGAAATGGTTAATTTTCTCAAAAAAATTAATTGCATTGGTATATTTTTTCTTTATGAAAAAGTAGCTAAATAATGCCTAAACAAGGTCGCGAAAACCGAATCTCGATATTGAGTAAAAATTTTCTTTGGTCCAAATATTCAGTAAGGAACAAGATATCAAGATGCTGTTTCCGCGAGCTTGTTTAGTATGTTTAGGCATTATTTAGCTACTTTTTCATGATGAAAAAAACCATTTCTGTCGGAGCGTCAAAAAAGCCCTCCAGCGGCGACGTGTAAAATTAACAAAACTTTAAATATTTTAAGATTTATAGCCCTCTTCAACTAGCCCAAGTTTGTTAAAATCGGTTCAGCCGTTTCGAAGACACAGGGTGTGTTTGACGGAAACCTTTAAATACCCCCCACCACTTTATTTTTAGAGATATAGCAAAAATTGTCAAACAAAAATGGTTTAAATTATGCTCGACTTTAAAGATCAGGTATTTTTTTGTAGGTTAATATAGTAAAATTCACAGAAAATCACTTTTTTAGATTTAAGATTGCAGTTACGCTCCCTAGCGGCCATTTCAGAAAATTGAAAATAATTTCCAGCTATTTCTCTTGACCACTTTTACTAACAATATTTTTCCCCAATGCTGTGCGATAAATATTTTCTAAAATACGGCCGGCCTCCTTTTTTAGTTGTACAACCTGTACTATTTCCATTAACATCTAAAAAATTCAATTACAGATCCTGCCTGAATAATAGTATTGTAGTCAATTTCTATTCTTGCTCAACTTCATTGATCTAACGAGAAGGCAGTGTTTTAACTTACCTCAATACGATATTAATAATATTCTCCATTTTATTTTCGAATATTTAGGTTAATTAAATTATCGAGCAGGGTGTATTAAATGTTATATCATTTACCGTTTCACTATTTATAGATTCAGACCCTAAAATATATTTCTTTAATACATCAGGTATATTTGATACTATATTTGATACATTTTATTATTTAAGGTAAAACAAACAAACATGCAACGTTTGCGTTAACCACTGAAATCTGTCATTTTCTGAAATAACTAGTCAGTACATGTATTACCAAAAAACAACGTAAAAACCTTAATTGACAAATAATAGTCCAGTAAATCAAGGGACAAAGCTGTAAATAACTCTGTACAATTTTTTCTTGTGACGCAATTCCTAGGTTTTCGGGGATGCTTTCGAGCGAAAGAAAGTTTATCAACATTAACAGGTGGGAAAGGGCTTAAAATGGCCCCTCAAGGCCCGAAAAATGTGTTTCCCGCTAATATCTGCCAAAATATGCGAATTGTAGAATTTTTGTTTAGACAAAAAATAAAGATCGCCTTGTAGTCTACACAAATGGTCTTATAGTTTTTTTTTTCGAAAAATCAATAGTTTTGAGATAAAGGGACCTAAAAGTCCTCTCATTCCAGCGGCCACTCTACCGCTAGAATGCCGCTATCTTCATGGATTCACTCATAAGTGGGCGGACGAATTGTTTCATTACTCTGGCAACAATGTACATTTTTAAATCACTCAAAGTTCATCGGAATGTGAAAACCCGTACCTATTATTGCATATGAGTTTGGGTTCATTTTGATTTTTCTAAAATATTAAAAAAAGCGGTCGAAGTTTTTTTTCACAATATTTTGAGAGTTTTTTATTGCGATTAAAAAAATGGTTTGTTATTAACATTTCTTTTTTCTAATGAGACCTTAGCAAGTATTCAATGATCCCGAAAAAAATCCTTCACCATCTTTCTTGTGTTTTGATAAAAAATTGTTTTGCCCATCTGCATTTTTTAGCCGTTTCCGGCTATCTATCCAGTATTTGTGGCCGTTTTTGCAAAAAATATGGTGTTGCGAAATAACTGTATAATTAGTCAAACACTGTAATAATAAGGCTATTACGCTGTTCACCGGCAATACAGGTACTAACAAGCCATTTCAGTAATGCAGAAAAAAAACTTCTAATACTACTGCTTATTTAACAACATGTTTTATTTTATTTATTGTGTATTTTTATCGTCGGTTTATCCAATAGTGATAATTAATAAACTAGTATTAAATAAGTTCATAAACGATACAGACAGAATATTGTATCATGGATCCAAAATTTAACAAAAAAACAAAATGAGATCCGTAAAGGGTAACCAGAAATTGCACTTAAATAGGATCATGTGTTTCTAGTTCTGGTTTTTGTAGTAACTTAGAAAAACAAGTGCTATAGTTATGTGAAATAGACACTATTTTTTTTTATTTGAGGCTTATCTACTGGTACTGGTAACACAATTCAGTATGACAACAATTTAAAAAAGTGCCTAATCTCGTTTTTTTCAAATTTTAATGGATATTTTAAAAAGAACATAACACGTTTATCTACATTTTACCATTTAGTAGTATCTTTAATTAAATTTCACAGGTTCACAAAAAAAAAGTGGTGTGTGCTGGGTGTCGGACTAAGATTTTCTGGCTTATTTTTTTCCGGTGAACACGAATCTAAAGTTAAAATTGGAAGTCAAACAGCAAAAAACCCAGGAAATCTAAAAAAATCGACATGGTACATTTACCGGTAAAAACTTGCTACCACGAAATATTTGGACTACGACTATAATATATAAACTATAAGAGATTCAAAAATTTTTACGAAACAAAAAAAGAGATCTTTTTAAATTGTCTATGAAAAAGTTATATAAACATTTTTAATAAGATAAATAATAAAGGAGATATAAACGAAAATATAATTTCGACGAAAAAATTTAAATGTGATTTTTGGGTTTTTTATTAATAAATAATTTATTTTATTTATTTAAATCCCAAATTACTTAAAATTTGCTGAAAAATCCAAAAATAAAAAAAACTAGATTTTCAATTTTTTTTCAGGGGTATACCTTAAAAAATCCTTAAAATTCGGTTTTTGGATTATAAATCAATAAATATTGCATTTAGATAAAAAGGTTATATAACTTAAATTTAAAGTCTTGTAAAAATACATAGTTTATGTCATATAAAGTTTCGTGTATCTTTTGTAGTTTTTAAGATATTAACGTTTTAAATTTAAAAAAAAATCGTAAATATCTGAAATTAAGCCTTTTCTCGATTATTTCATGTTTGACCCCCAATTTTAACTTCAGATTCGTGTTCAGCGAAAAATAATACTTCAAAAAATCCTAGTCCGACACCCAGCACATACCACTTTTTTTTGTGGGCCTGTATTATCTTTCTGTATAAAAGAAGAAAAAATTTAGACACCTACTGTTAAAACAAAAAGTGATCATATTTGGCCAGAATTTTTAAAAAATATGTAAAGACTACCAAACATGCTTGTCAGTAAAAACACAGTAAAAAGAAATAATAATGGCCATAAAATTTAAATAAGCACCTTGTATTGCAATATAATAAAAAATAAATAAAGAAGAAACAAAATGAACTAAGTAACCATTTTTTTAGATAAATAAGCACGCTACTGACCTAGACCGTAAGGAATAGCAAAGGGTGCCCTAGGCCTCGGTGCTTGGCCACCCCAATTGTCCCATTCAATAATGCAACCCCCGCTTTATATCTCACCCCTCAAGTCTGCGTACGACACGTGTCAAAATCGCGACGCGATATCTCAGCCTAAATTTATAATGCATTGTAGAAAAAAGATGTATTAATTTTAATGTAAGGAATATTATTTGTGTAGTAAAATACTAACAAAAATATTTTTTTGAATGAGAATATTATTTTGTTAGGAATATATTATTTTATTATCATTTAATTTTTTATCCTATTCAAAAAATTGGAGCATTTTTAATCATATTGAGTTGTTTAATTTTAATTATTATTTATTTATTTATAAACAAAATGCTGTTTCTTATTTTACTTTTGTCGGGCTTATCTGTAAGTTAATAAACTCGTCGATTGTTGATCTTCGGTTAAAAATTATGAATATTGTGATTCATAATAGATACTAAAAGTGCAATCATTTTTATGAATGTATATGTAAAACCAAATTAGCAGTCACAACGCAAGTAATTGTCAAAAATTTATATTTGAAAAACTGGGCTTAAGTATGTACTATGTACAGGGTGTCCCAAATGGGAAACTTGAAGAGATACAAGGTCGATTAAATGGAGGCAAAGTTGCGCAATTTAATGCTGATCAAAATGCCACCTTAAAAGTTTAAATATTTTAAATACTTCCGAGATGTCTAAAAAAAAAACGCGATTTTTTTAATGACTTAAGACGAAGATTTTTGAAAAGATCCGAATGTTTGCGATTTCATTTTTATTTTTTATAATTCTATTTAAATAGAAATAACAGAATATAAGAAGAGGTTAGAAACCCTAGCGCAAGCCAGATCGTTGCGAACGTAAGCACAAACGCCGGCATGGTGTCGAAAAGATGAAATCGGTTCATGCCTGGGAAATGGAGGTGGTTGGTTGATGTTTTGGCACTTATTAGGGTTTTGATAAGAAACAGTATGTGGGGTTTGAAAGATTGAAAATAATGGTAAGCAGAGTTTATGTTGGAGTTAAGCCCACATAAATTTGTAAATGATATAAGACTTTTCGATGGTGGTTCCCCAAATGTACCCCTCGCCTAGAGATGCGATGGAATACATTATTTTTGGATGTGCCATCATCATTATTTCCAAATTTTATTATAGTGAAAAAAAAAGAAAGAAGAGAAAGAAGGAAAACTAAAAGAGAAAAAAAGAAAATGGAGAAGGAAAACTGACTCACCCGCCCAGAACTCGAAACGTCCTATAGGATCTATAAGACCCAGAAGATTTTTCAAGTCCGTTAAAGGGCAAGTGGGGTGGTACCGCCTCAGGCGCGGAAAAGCTCCTCTACCAACTACAACCGTAACTTTTTGTAGCCAAGTTGTCCTTAAGTTGTAAGAAATTTACTGTCAACTTTTTACTTGACAACCTTTTTCTACAACTTAACTAACTACAATTTCCGGCAAAAAATTCCGGGCTAATTGTCGTCAGTAAAGTTATCTGGGTAGAAAGTGAGAGTTTCGCTCTAATAGTATGTTTCATTTGCAAAGCTAGTGTGGTTGATTCCAGTGGTCGATTTAATTTTTATGTATATTTTACAAAGAAATTGGTTTAGCAAAATTTCCCGAAGTCTAGAGTCTTATACCAGTTTTAATCTAGCTTTGTGATGTCAAAATATGCTGCAAGTCAGATATTAAACATTTGCTACTTATTCTGTTCTACAATACAGTGTTATTAGATTTAAACACCGGCCCTGGATTTTTTATTCCGTATTTTTAAAGCTTTTAGGATCCCAAAACCAATGATGTATCACACTTATTCAGAAAACTCATTTTAATGTTTTCCCACCAAAAATATATTCTCTGTTTCTCTCTAACATATGGTTTTTTATGGAAATTGCCATTAAAATGAATTTTTCGAATAAGTTCAATACATCATTAATTTTTGGACCTTAGAAGCTCTTAAAAAACGTAATAAAAAATCTAGAGGCGTATTTAAAAAAAAACAAAGTTGATGATGGCAGCTTGAAGGCAAAACGTCGGTGTGTAAATTTAATAACACTGACTTGTAGAACAAAAAAGTAGTAATGAGAATGTAAAATTTAATTTGGTATATCTATTTAAATGGAGTCATAAAAAAATAAAAATGAAATCGCGAATATTCGGTTTTTTTTTAATCTTTGGAAGTATTCAAAATTTTTTAACTTTTAAGGTGGCATTTTAATCAGCATCAAATTGCGCAACTTTGCCTCAATTTAATCGACCTCGAATTTTAAAACTTTGGGAAACAAAATAAACACTAAGTGACTCACATTTGAGGTACAACATTGCATTCAAAGATACATAAAGATCTTGATACCGGGTGCCCACGAGATTAATTTTCGGCTGTCAATTTTAATTTCTTTGTCGATATGAACGAAACTTGGTAGAGTTGTTATTTCAATAAAGCTTCATTTTTATGCATATTTGACAAGCTTTCTTGTTAATGGGACATCCTGTATATTTTGGTTTTTTAAATAATTTAACAAATCATTTTACGTCTGAATAAATCATTTTTCCGTTGTTAATATAAACAGTGTAAAATAATAAGTAAAACCGGTGTTAAAATCCTAAGAGATACGTGAATAAATACCAACCAATTTTTTTGTCCCCCTCTGGCACTCTTAAAAGCACGAAAGCAATTATGTTTACGGCAACTTACTCTATCTAGCTGTAATTTTTATGGCAAGTACTATTTATTGCAACGTACATAGAATACCCGATTCACTAAAAGGAAACATTTTTACCAACTTATTAAAACAATACATTTTAAACGAAGATTACGAAAAGTGTTGCAGTGTTATGCATCGTTGAATCCGCTTTAAAATACTGCATTTATTAATGTTATGAAAGTGAAATGTTCGTATACTAAAATAATGAAGTTTAGAGCCCTTTACAAAGAAAGTTTAAAAAGATAAAATTGAGTTTATAATTTTCTGAAAGCAATTAAAGCATTTGAAGTGATTTTAGAATGAGCATGGCACTTTGGATAAAAAATTTAAATTTAATTTAAAGGTAAAGTAGTTTAGACAAAACTTGATTTAAACATTGTAAATTCATACTTGGAGTGATGTGTAAAATCCGAAAAACAAAACATATACATGGTGTCCCATTTAAAAATAAAATTATCTAGGCATTTTCGATGAAACCGGAAGTCGGGAAAACTTGTCCTATATGCATGAAAATGACAATAATATTGATAAAGAAATAAAAAATGACAGCAGGAGTGTAAATTCGTATACAGGGCGTATAACATTAAAACAAATTTTTATAAAATAGGATCCACAAATCTCCATTTTTATGATAGAAAGTATTTAACAGTAATTTTTATTAATTAGGATACAAAAAACTTAACAACTACAAAGCTTATTGGAATATTAGGTACACAATTCAGTTTTTAACGATTAACCGGTTATTTCTTTTTATTAAAGTTTTTATTCATTTTAAAAGATTAAAGAACTAAATTATGTACTAGCTGTTTCAATTTTACCAGAAGTGTAAGGAAATGGCTTATATTTATTTAATTTTCAATACACATTAAATTGCAAATATAAAATTTTACATAAAGGTGACTGTCTTAAGTAAGGTCAAAAACTAAATGGCAAACTAAAAATATTTAAAAAAAAGGAAGTATGTCAACGGGCTGTTGGTGTTATATTGTGGACACTTTTGGTTTAAAAAAGCAAACAAGGTGACAAGTTTAAGGCTTTTTATTAGACTATAAAAAATGCTTAAAAGTGGTTCTTTTTAATACTCTATTTAAATAATTCCTATATGCTGCAGCCGTTGAAACATCTAAAAGAGCCCCCAGATTTCTTCGGTGTATAAATAAAGGAAGCTTTTTTTTTAACGTAAAATAATAAATAAAACCAATGACTCTTTTTGAATGAAAAAAAATTCTTGCTGTTGTAAAATTATTTATTTTTTAAATTACTCCAAACACTTTGTTTTTTAATAACTAAGAACAATCAGGAAAATAACCAGGAAAATAAATGTTTACATATTTTTTCTTTGTGTATCTTTTTGCTCTTAATTGGTCCTTAAAATATATTTTTATGCTTGTAAGAATTTTCTTGTATTTTTTTTATAAACTATACCTTCAGATTAGTAGACTGCGTTTGACTTTAAATCAATTACAAACAATTTTGTATTGTTAAATTTTATTGCAGTTTTAAAAAAATATATTTATTTACCAAACCAAACCGGGGTATTAAACTTGTCATACATGGAGTGATAAAAATTATCACTTTATTTCAGATGGCCTAAATTAAAAAAAATACCAGGTATTTAAAAGTAACCAGCTGATGTAGATAAATGGTAGCAACGTGCAGTACATTTCTCCTCACTTACTGTGACTCCTACACTACTCTAATACCAAAGCAAGCTGTTCCTGTTCGCTTTTCACACTTTTCGCCAAATTTATATTAAAATTAAATATATGCAGGTTGTACAAATAAGTTACGAGTTTTTATAAAAAAATGGTCTTTGGCAGGTTTCCGACTTTTCGCTGCAAAAAACAAAGGTTTTATTAAAAACCATGTTATTTGTTTCTTGATTCTTTACAAGAAAATTGGTATGAGGATCTAGGAAACCACGATACATAGAAAATCGGTTAAATGGGGAAAGTTTTGGACAATTATGTTAGTAAGCTAATCCCGTTTACCGCATGGTTTTATCTGTTCAGGTTTTTGAGAAATTTTTAAAAAACCTAAAACATGCATTTTCGAAAATCGGTCATATTTTTTTATAAGTAAAAACTTTTTAAATCGGTAAAAACTTCTTTAAAGCAACTCTTTTTGTAGTATATGACCAATTAGTCAGTTTTTATTTTCGACGTTTCGGGTTTTTAGAATCGTCATTAACTTTATTTTTTTATATGGCCGCCATGTTGGATTTTTACGCAACCAAATCGTGCTTTTTATTCTGATTTCCACAATGTATAATATGTTATAATTTAGGAGTTTATAATCTCATTTATTTAAAAAAAAAACAAATATTTTCTTATTGTCAGTTGGCCTTGATTCCTGCGATCGTCATTTTTTTTGTAAACAATAAAATGTTAGTTATTGTCAAAATAGATCATCTGAACAGATATTTTACAGAATGGATTCGCGAACAAAGCTATTACGTTAATACTGTGTTACAACAAAACTACACATAACAATTTAATGTAAACTAGTGAAAACAAAAACAATGAAAGTGGCTAAACTAATAGTTCTACTAAAATGAAGATGTCATGACATGACAATATTGTATATTTTTCTCAACACATTTACGATATATATTTTTTAATAGTCGTAACTACCCTATAAATGGTTTACTTAGGTATGTGGAGTTCTCTATCAACATCCCTGGTTGAAGATGTTGGATTTACGTTAAAATGTTGGTTAACTGCACCATCTCGTTGTCGATTTTTTTAAACATAGTTCTTAGGTTGTGGTTTTTTAAAACTTCCGAATTTAAGCAAATTTGTAACCAGTTTTAAAAAGGTCGTTAGTTTAGGTTGCTGCCTTTAAGGAAAATTACCGAAATACTTTTGCGCAGCTACATTAACATTTCTATTGCGTTGAAAATAATGTTGTGAATTATCAAGTTTTTCTTCTATAGTTATTAACGATTTAAAAAAGTTAAAAAAAAATGTAATAGCTTTGTTCGCGAAATACATTCTGTAAAATATCTCTTCGGCTAATTTATTTTGACAATTACTAACATTTTAATGTTTACAAAAAAAAACGATCGCAGGCATCAAGGCCAACTGAGTAAATATTTGTTTTTTTGAAATAAATAATATTTTAAACTCCTAAATTATAACATGCTATACATTGTTAAAGTTAGAATAAAAAGCACTATTTGGCTGCGTAAAAATCCAATATGGCGCCCATATAAAAAAATAAGGATGATGACGATTCTAAGAACCCGAAACGTCGAAAATAAAAATTGACTACCTGATCATATTCTACAAGAAGAGTTGCTTTGAAAAAGCTTTTACAGATTTGAAAAATTTTCACTAATAAAAAAAATAAGACCATGCATGTTTTCGGTTTTTTCAAAATTTCTCAAAAACCTGAATAGATAAAACCATGCAGTAAACAGGATTAGCTTACTAACATAATTGTCTAAAACTTTCCTCATTTAACCGATTTTCTATCTATCGTGGTTTCCAAGATCCCTATACATTCCCCACCAATTTGGGACACACTGTATAGTACTATAGCTTTGATTATAGAAGACAAAAAGCCATATGACAAAAGGTTTTCGAGTAAAATGAGGAGTGTAAATAATTTATAAGAGTGTAAAGAGACTAAAAAATGTATAAAAAAATCGCTTTGGAGATTAAAAACAAATGAAATAAACATTTAATATTTTTTTCACAAATTAGCATTTTGTGACACTATTTGTATGTATAAACTAATAAAACATGGATTAGCTTTCCATTAAGCCTTTTAAATATTTGCACAATCAAAGAAAACACATATAAGAAAAAAATATGTTAAAAAAAAGGACCTGCCATTAAAAAAAAAAAATTAAACAACTTATTTACACTCTCTGAATTTTTAAATTTATATGCTGAAATAGTTAAAGTTTATTAGCATTAAATACATTATTGATTGGAACTACTTTTGTTACGTTCAGGCCTCCTTTACACGACTAATGGAGATTCGTTGACCACAGAAATCGGACTACTGCATTATTAATTCTAACAAAACCCTTTCTTACCCTCTTTTCAACTTGACTCGGATAAATTGTCCGATAAGCAACGTTATGTTTGTATGTTCCTTGACAGCACTGGTTATTATATGGTTTCAGTATAAATACAAAGCTTTTTATGTTTGAATTTGTGTTGAATCCCAGACAAAAATGTTTAAGTTTTTTTTTTTCAATAAGTTGAATTTGTATTGTATTGAAGTTATATATTAACATGTATTAGGGAAATCTTGTCTTAAAGGTACTTTATTGAACTAATTGAATACACTTTATTATAAAATAAAAGAAGCTAATAGTAATTATCAACCCAAGTCTTGGCTTCGTTAATTAAGTTTAAAAGAATCCCGAAGTTAGTGGGCTATACGTCTTAAGATGGCTAGAGGTCCCCGAAGATTAGACAACAAAGACACGTTTTGGAACCGTTAAAGTTAGTTTGTAGAATGTTAGTACTTTTAGCATTAAATAAAAAAAACCTTATCATTTCTACACAAAAAGGGTATTCTTAGTCGATCTTTGTATTTTGGCCCATTTTCGAGTAAAATAATTTAAAAAATTACACCGACACACAAAAAATTAAGCGGTCTGTGCCTTTGATCAGACCCATATATATTTTGATGCGCTAAATTCAAATCCGAGGTCTGTTTGGCCCATACGCCCTCAAAATTTTAAGTAAATTGCGAAAAACTGCTAAAAATTTTAGTTGAGTTCAATAAAAACGATTTTTTTATTGAACTCGATCAAGTATGTTTCTTATATATTTCGATACGCTGAATCTAAATCCGAAGTCCGTTTGGCTGTACACCATTTAAATTTTAAGTAAATTGCAAAAACGCTGAAAATGGCTAAAAATTGCAGTTATAAATACGAATTTTCTTTATTGGACTTGATCAAGTACGTTTTTTATGGATTTTAATACGCTGAATCTAAATTTAAAATCCGTTTGGTCGGTACACCCTCCAAATTTTGAGTAGATTGCGAAAAACTGTATGAGCCAAACGGACCTTAGATGTGGATTCGGCGCCTCAAAATAGATATAGATGGATGGGTTCAATGACTATATACTAAGGGACTGCTCAGTTCCATTTAACGTACGTTAGAAAATTTAGCAGTAGCGGGGAGCGGCAGTGACATCACCACCGGTGCTGAATAGTTTTGTTTATATTCATTTGTGATTTGAAGGTTCTTCTGGTTTCTATTGTGATTTTGTTGGACAATTGGTGTTTATTAAAGTACTTTTAGTGTCGTTTGGACTCGAAAAGACAAATAAACATTTGATCCGTTTTGTTAATTGTGTGTAATAATTCGATTTAGGACAAAAAAGGGAAACGGCTACTATTCTTTAACCAAATAGGCTTCTTGTTTAATTGTCTGTAAGGACAGGTGATTTATTCTTGTTTAATGATTTAGTTTTAAATTTATGTTTATATAACTGTAAACAATAATTAAATGTGACTTTTATTTACTCTAATATCTATATTTTTCCTATGCTTATTGTGATTTAGGGCAGATGGCATAATAAATCTATATGTATAATGTAATTTTTCCGCCTTAAATTTAATTTATTACAAATATAAAATTATATTAGAATGTAAAGACAATATTTTTAAATGTATAAGATTATAATTTTGTTTACAATTAATTTTGCATTAAGAAACTTTTTCTAATCTCGCAGAAAATGCTATATTGTTATATAACAAATTCTGCAAACTGAGCAGTCCTTTAGTATATTGTCTTTGGGATGGGTCTGGTCAAATGCACGGACCACTTTATTTTTTGTGTGCCGGTGTTATCATATTATCCATCTAAAATACATTGAGGAGAATCCTAATTAAAAATTATCAGTAGTTACCCATGGATTGACCTGTATCTATTTTTTTGTCTATTTTGCATTAACTCTCGCGTGATTTTCCAAATTATGTTTTTTTTAGAGGTGTGCGAATATTTTTTTTATGGCTGCCGTCAGAGCTGTCAAAACTTGAAGTACTTCAAGTAAAATTTTACTTGAAGTACTTTTTTGTACTTTTTATTAGGAAGTACTTGTACTTGTACTTGATTAGTTTTTTTGAAGATACTTGGATTTTTACTTGATTTGACCAAGTAAATTACTTGAAGTAAAAAAAAAGTACTTCAAGTAAAAAAGTACTTTAGGTAAAGAAAGTACTTCAAGTAAATAAAGAGTACTTAAAGTAAAAACAATACTTCAAGTAAATAAAAAATACTTGAAGTAAAAAATCAACCAAGTACTCGAATTTTCACGCCTTAGATAATCGTACAAACAAGTTAAAACAAGAAATACGCGCAACTGCTGCTGTTTCCATTGTATGGGATAACAGCGCTCATTTAAATTGGATCCAACAGCAATACAAGTGTAACTATTACTGAGAATTAGACTTTTTGTTCTTTAAATCGGTCTTGTGTCAACGTAAAAATTATAAGTGCTCTGGTCTGGTGAAAATAAAAAAGAAAGATACCTAATAGTAGAAGGTATCCCAAGAATAGGTTTTGGGTGCCAACCTGTTGTATGCCAACGGGTGCCAATGCCAACTTGTTGGCAACCACAGGGAAAAAACCCATTTTGGGAAAAACCAATATTTCCTATAATGGTTTAAGGCCCAAGCGCTCACCCGAGTACGGCATTGTAGGCCTGTTGCCTTAAATTTACATACATAATTTTACATTATTTCGGACATCCGATGCATAAGATCCCGACTTAAAACGGGACACTTAGCACCCCTACTTGTTTTCCTAACTATAGTTTTTACCGACTGGCCTACTTTCCAATGACGTAGGGTTCAGTCCTTAAAGCTTTTAGGAGTTGTTGGAAAACCCAGTTTTGAGGAATAAACCCTCTAACTTTCTTACAAAAAATACTACTGAAGTATAATTTGTTTTACTTGAAGTACTTTTAATTACTTCAAGTACTTTTATGTACTTAAAGTACTTTGATTTACTTCAAGTACTTTGGTGTACTTCAAGTACTTTGTTTTACTTCAAATACTTGGATTTACTTCAAGTAAAATACTTGGGTGGTACTTCAAGTACTTTTTCAATTTACTTGAAAATGCAAGTACATTTTAATGAAAATTTGGTACTTATACTTGAAGTAATTTTTAAAAAATCAAAAACTTGGTACTTGTACTTGAAGTACTATTTAAGAGTACTTTGACAGCTCTGGCTTCCGTTCAGTAAGTAATAAGGCCTTAATAATTTTTTCACAAAAAACGTATGGTAAGTCGATCTCTGATACATATTCAAAAAAAATATTTGTTTTTTTATCAAATTTTATAAATTATTTATAAAATAATTTATATATATTATATATATAATATATAATAAAAATAATATATATTTTTTTAAATAATATAAAATTTTATTAATTTTAAATATTTAAATAATTATATATATATTATATTTACATATAATTGAAAAATTTCGGTTTGATCGGATATTCGGAGTACTGGATTAACTTTCTAAAGTGGACCTGGTGAAATACACAACTTTGCCATAATTTAACAGACTTCTATTCTTACGGTTTCTGAGATCCCATATGACTCGAATCTGTGGCACCTGTATATATTATATATATATATATATATATATATATAATATATATAATATATATATATATATATATATATATAATATATATATATATATATATATATAATATATATATTATATATATATATATATATATATATATATATATATATATATATATATATATATAATATTATAATATTAATTAATTATTTTAGTTTAACTAATTATAAGGTATTGTATTTTGTCGAATACCGCAGCCTATTTACATGTAGCACCTTGTACCTATCACATTAAAATCGATTTAATAAATGTTCTTAACAGGTTTTGCTAAGGGGTAGTAAACCGCATAGGTAAGAATCAATACTGTTCTTATATCATCCATAAAATATAAATTTGTTTTATTTATATAATATTTTTACACAATTAATAAAATAATGAATGAATGAAAAGCTGTATTAAAAATAAATATATATGTTTATGTGAAAAAAAGGTGGGAGTAGTCGTGACTGACTAGTTAAGAAAAAATATTCAAAACCAGGAGGTTATTGGGGGTGCAGTCATAAAATTAATGGCCAGTTTTAAAGATGAATTCTTTATTGAGTTTGTCAAGCTTTCAAGAACAGTTTGTTCCCTTCCTCAGGACATCAATGCGAATTTCTTAATTAAACAAGAGATTCAATTCAGAAAATGGCAGAAACATCTCAATCAAAAGTCAGACATAATGTTTTACTTAATTTTTAACTTAAAAAATCTAATTACATGGGGAAAATCTTGTTTTAGCGATTTTCTTTAAAGTTACATGGCTGGAAAAAAAAACGTAACGGTCTTAAACGTCAAAGAACTTTCAAAGTTCTTTGACGTTCGTTAATAATATATAACTTGTTATACTTTAAAGACCCATAGCCTCATTTATGTTCAAAAATACATATAGTCCTGGTTGGCCTTAATTCCGGCGAATGCTTTATGTTTTTTTTTTTTAATTAAATGTCAGTATTTGTCAAAAGAGATTTACCTCTACAGGTTTTCTAAAGAAAAAAGTTTTTCAAATAAAGAGAAAAAAGATGTGGTAAAACTGTACCACGAATTTGACATAAACTGTACGAAAATAGTACAAATGTATTTAGCAATTCATATATTTGGCCAACAAATATGCATAACACCTTCACTTCTTAAGAACCGATTGATAGGACTTTCAAATATAACGGATTTTGCTTCTAATATGACGGAGCCTCTGCACACAATTTAAAAATATTTAAATGACATATTTTCGTATGGATGGGTAAATAATGTGAAACCTATTACGTGGCCGTCAAGGTCTTCTAACCTTATAATTTTGAATTAGTTTTTGTGAGGCACTCTAAAAAATTAGGTATAGAAACAAGAATTGGCTGCAGAAAAACATGTTTTAAATTTGTTATGCCACAATTTAGAACACTTAGCGGAAAATACACTTTAGGGCTTTATTTCTGTGAAAAATGGTCGTATCGATATCGTAAAAAAAGCATCTTGAAGCTTGAAGATTCTAGTTTTCAGATCTTTTGACAAACATTTTTTAAGAGCGTCGATTATCGAGTATTTCAAAGGAATAACACCAAAAAAAATGGAAATATTTTGTGTACTTCTTTTAAGTCCACGGGCTTGAAACATTTTTTTACAAGAAAATCATAGCATAGAGTTAATAGCCTGTTTATTCAGCTTATATTTTTAAATTTTTTCCTACGATGGTTGGTTCTGGAGAAAATCAACTTTAAATTCAAAAGGATTCTTTTG
Organism: Listronotus oregonensis; assembly: GCA_019359885.1. Classification (NCBI taxonomy): domain Eukaryota; kingdom Metazoa; phylum Arthropoda; class Insecta; order Coleoptera; family Curculionidae; genus Listronotus; species Listronotus oregonensis. The sequence goes on from JAHBCN010000876.1 coordinate 47,757, forward strand.
AATGAATCTCAGCATGCAATCATATGACATAAAATTAAAGAGCAGTTTTCAAAATCGGCAATAATTTTCCTAAAAAGTAAGCTTGCGGCCGATGAATTTTTTATTTATTGTTATCCTCAATTTTAAAATGAAAAAGACTTTTTTTCTTGTTCCGAAAAATCCTCCGCATCTTTGCGAACATTGATGAGGAGACTAATGTTAGCACGAATTTTTATACTCCGATGCACCCCCAACAACCCTGCGAATCGGCAGATTGAACGATCAAGTGGTTTTTTCAAACCGTTTGAATAAAATTTCAGAAAAAATTAAAGAAGCAAAATCTACATTTCTGGGTACCCCGTTACCCTTGTAAAAATAAAAAATTAAGTTTTTTTTTCTTATGGGAAATGGGTTTTGGTTAATTCTTTTCAAACTTTGGAATAGTTTTTAACACGCTGATTAAAAGTCTCCTAGGGCATAAAACCCGAAAAGCCCCCCAACCCCACCCAAAATCATCCTCAAATTTTACTGGGGATTTTTCTTATGAAAAATGGGTTTCGACCAATTGTTTTAAAAACTTTGCATGGTCATAGTTCTCGACACGCTGATTAAAAGTCTTCACGGGCACAAAACCCGAAAACTCCTCTAACCCCCCCAAAATTACCTTCAAAAGTCACTGGGGATATTTCTTATGAAAATGGGTTTCGGCCAAGTGTTTTTAAACATTGCCTAGTGATAGTTCTTAACCCGCTAATCAAAGGTCTCTTATATATACTTTAAAGTATTAACTTTTTTTTTATGGACACATTCAAGAGTCTGAGAATCTACTTAAATTAATTCAAAAATCAAAAGTCATTTTTAAAATGTATATTAGTGTAATTATTTTCATATTGTGTAAAACATTTTTTCTATTATTTTAAATCAAAAATTCCCACTTTAGTACTTTAAAATTTTCTAAAATGTAAAGATGGATCTTGTATGTATTTCTAGGATATTGAATTTTTATAAGCTAGAATGATATTATCTCAGAATACAAAAAAAAATTGTAATTAAATAAAATATTGTATTTATGGTTGTATAAATGTTCTTATAGTTATTTTTTTTGGTTTATCCGAACGTTTTGTTTAATATTATATCTACTGCAAAATTAAATTATCTTCCAGAAACCGTTGTTTAAAATAAAACACAATCTTTATATGTCTGGGCCCCAAAAACCTTCCTAATTTGTTTACGTAAAAATAATTTATATCAAAAATTTCGTTAGCATTAACAGTTTTTCTAAATGCATTGTTCATTTGTGGCTATGGTAAATCAATTTGATATTAAGCTTAAGCTTAATATCAAATTAATTTACCAATAAGATAAATCTTATCAAATTGTTATGCTTAGTAATGTTGTTCAAGTTAAATTCAATAAAACTACAAAATATTTTACATAATAACTGTTATAAGTCAAACTTATTTTTTTTTTTAAATAAAACTTAGTTGTTAAAGTTGTCTCATTTGACTTGTGTTGTGGTGTATTGTATTAAATAAAATTTATGTGCTTATACAGGGTGATTCATGAGGAAATGTCAATACTTCAGGTACGTAGTCAGGGTCCAAAAATAAACACAAAAGCCCATACTAATATGGGTCCGCAAGGCCTTCGTTTTCGAAATACAAGGTGTTAAAATGTTCATTTAATTTTTTTAATTTTTTAAATAAAATCTATAAAAATGTAAATATTGTAGTAAAAATTAGTATCCGGGGATTTTTGGTATGACGAATATGAATCTAATCTTATTAGGGCTCTTACTTGTAGGAGGAGCCACATACAAGTCTTTTTACTATTTTGAACTATCACAACTTTTTGGTACGGTCCTGTATTACATTTCTGAGTAAATTTAATAATTGTTTTGTTATTTTACGTCAAAAAGGTATTCTTGTTAAAAGTTGATATTAGCAACCGTATTCGAGATATTTGGATTCAAAAAAATTACGACGCATCTTATTTTATTATAGCAAGATTAAAAAAAAAACAAAATGTAAAATTAAACATATGTATTTTAATTTTCAATAAAATTATTGTTCTTAAATTATGTTCGGCAAAACATAAGCTAGGTTTTATAATTTTTAAAAATTTCACCATTTACTTCTAAGCACATGTCAGCACTGTGGTGAACACCCTGTATCTCGGAAACGAAGGCCTTGCGGACCCATATTTATATAGACTTTATATTTATTTTTGGACCCTAACTACGTACCTGAAGTATTTATATTTCCTCATGAATCACCCTGATATAGGGTAATTTAAAGACGACCCTTAGAAATAAAAGGTATTGTAAAATGTGTGTAAAAAAACTCTTTTTTACACATAATAAGAATTGGGGCGGATTTTTCAAAAATATGGAGTTGCCGCACTTAAAAGGAGATTTCGATATTTTGTTATAACAACTTAAAGTATGTAGGTAATTTCTTCTTTCAAAATAAAAATATTGTTTGTATAAAAAGTAGTTTTTAATAATACCCGTTGTAAATATTTACTACGTTTTTTTTTAAAGTAAGTTACTTATAGTATAAAATTACCAAATGAATAGTGTTAAGTCTTGATAATAATGTGCGTTATGCCCCCTGACGTTTCCACTAGAAAAATTAAGATTTTTTACTATAACCATGAGATGAAGATTGTGTCTTTGCAAAAATTGAAATGAACTTATCATTATCGATAAACCTACTTTTACTTAGGTCAATAAGGCCCTATTCTTTGCCACTGTAAAACAGTAATACAAAAGTCCTGTCGTTGTATCCGAAAATATTGATGCTGTGCAAGACTAATAATGCAAGATCGATATGTAACATACGGTAAGATTAAGGCATTCTATTGGCATTAGTTCAACCGGCATAATATTTTCGTTGGATTTCACATAATCTGAAAGAATTTCAAAACATGCTCAAATCATTTTTTTTGTTGTTTGCAAAGTCAGGAAAATATGCATTAATTTCCAAATTTTAAAGTATTTGAAAAACAAAAGAACTTACATGACAGACAGTATGGATTCCGTCATAGAAGATACACAGGTGATCTTCTTTCCGTTGTCTCACACAAATGAAACAAGTCCTTGAGTTTCTTGGTGAATCCCAGATCGTTGCTCTTGACATATCCAAAGCTTTTGTATAGATCTGGCATGATGGGCTTCTTAAAAAACGTTCTTGCGATCTCCTCCTAAGCTTTGCTCTTGGTCTTCAGTTTTCTTTCTAATCGACGTATATCAGATTGTTTATAGATGGTCATTCTTCCAGCTTTTACTAGATTAATGCTGGGGCGCCCCGGGGCTTAGACTGGCACCCTTTCTGTTTCTTTTCACATCAACGATCTTTTCCCTTCCATTTTTAGTCCCATTCATAGTTTTGCTGACGATAATACCTCCACTCCAACATTTAATTCTTAAGCCAGTCAATAAGCCTGATTTGGAAACCAAGCGTAGGTCAATGCGGATGTCTCTCTCACAATACCTTAAACTTATCGTGATTAAAGCGCCAAAAACTGTGTTTAGTTGAATGCCTCCAAAACACAGTCATGTTCGCTGTCGTGGAAAAAGTCTGTCATTGCTCATCTGTTGCATATGAGCGTTGTTTAATCTTGTCGGGGTTTCTTTTAAGAATAACCTTAAATGTCACAAACACATAACATCCATAGCCTCAGCAGCTTGAAAAAACCTTAGATTTCTTTTTCGAGCCAGAAAGTATTTCTCTTCTTTCAATCTGTATACTCTGTATGTATCCCAAATCAGACCCTCTTTTAAATATTGTTCTCATGTCTGGAGAATGGCATCTCCTACAACACTTAGCATTCTGGACTTCATTCAAAGAAGAGCTATTCGTCTTATTAATGATCCCACGCTTACAGAAAAGATTTCTCCTCTTGCCCATCGTCGAGCTGTAGGGGATCTGTCGCTCTTCTCTAGTTATTTTCACGGTTTCTGCTCAGAGAAGTTGACCAGTATAATTCCTCCCATGGCAGCTTCCAACAAAGCAACACGTAGTGCATCTTTTATGCTCTACATGTTTACAGTTCAACTAGAGAGGCCCCGAACGGCCCCGTGTCCAGACTATGGAACCTGCTACCCGCAGAAGTTTCCGTTCTTCTCCCAGTCTCCAAATATTTGTCGCGTGCGAACAAACTGCCTCTTACCACATTTAAGACACCCACGGTACGTTAGTACTTAGGCCTCAGCCTTCGTGGACTGTCCAAAGATTTTAAAAAAAGTCGAGTTGTGAGAAAAATGCTTAAGAAATACAAGGGTGCTGCTTTAAAAGACATAAGCCGGAAATAAATCTGCAGTCCACTGTTTTATGATGAACCAAATCCAACAAAATGCGTTCGCACTTGATGCACTTTATTAGAGACGGTCGGTTGTTTTTTTGGTAAATCTGATCATATTGTAACAGTGACTTTAAAAAAGCGTATAACGTTTAAGTCTTAATGATACACAATCATTTTTTTTGTCTTAAGTCTTCAGTAAAATAAAAAAACGAAAAAAGCGCCATCGGTTCACAACGTTAAAGAAAAATTGCATGAACACCAGTTTTCGTCGACAGAAAAAGTCGTTGATGCATTCAGAAACCATGTTTTGGAGAGTTTTATGCAGAATGAAAACAATGCCTTAATAAGTAGTTGAAACGCATGCAAAGGTGTATAGATCATAGTATTTTTAATAACGCTTTCTTATGATAAGGCTTAAAATATATTTGGTGCCACTTAAAAAACGGTATAAATATTTTTTAAACTTAATGAATGAAACATAAGTCAAGATGGATGAATATTCACCACGACCTATTTACATTATTTTTAAAATATTGTGTAAAATATACGTTATGGTTTTAGTTCAGTTCCAGTAGGTCGTGTAACAAATTTAAAATCAATATCTTACAAAAAATGTACAAGCATGTTAAAAAAATCCAGAAAATATCAAAAGTTTAACTATAAATCGTTAACGACACCCTGGAGGGCATTTATAGATAGGACGTTTTTTTTTTGGAATCATTTGTAAAATCACATATTTTAATATAGTAGTAGTCATGCCTATGTGCACAAGTAATTATTAAACAATAAACATGCAATTTAAAATTATTAACATTAACATAACAAAAAAAAGATATTTTTGCAAATTAGTGTAATCTGGGCTGTAAAAATATTATACTAAATTACTACATATAAACAGTAATACGTTTTAAGGTTCTTAAGTTAGTTTAAAAGAAAAAAGAAAAAATATAAGTTTCTAATGTCATTTAGAGAGTATAGTAAATAATATACTCCTACGATTAGAGATAATTACAATAAATTACAACAATTATAGGATCCATTTTTGTTTTAAATTATAATTTAATTTTATTTTATAATTATTATTTTTATAAATTTATTATTTATTTCTATAATACTTTAATATTTACAGAAAATAAAATAATAATTTATATTCTGCTTTTCTATAGAACATTTAATTTAGCTATAAAAAATACAAACTGGATATATGCAATTTGCATGCTATTAAAAACAACTAACAATTTTTGTTTAATTGACGCCCTGTAGTATTCAAATTATTAAATAGTTACTAAAAAAAACCGTAGATCAAATAAATAAGTGGCTAACCACAAGATTTAAAAACTAGAATAAAAAAAAATAAAATTTACGAATAAAAAGAAATCTTTGCTGATTATTATTGTGTCTTTTTAGGGTTTTAAGGTCACATTAATAACTCATAAGTTTTTAAAAAAATGTCTAAATGGATTTATTTAGGAATAAAATCCTATGTACATTATTTTTTACCTTGAAATAATATCTGTCATATAAAAATGTCCGTATTAAATCAAATTCAATAAAATATATTTACATTTAAAACATATTTACAAATTCAAAACCAATATTCTATAACGGCCTTTATATTACATAAATAGTTATTTTTAAGTAATTATATACTTAAGAAAAAGTTATTAAAAAATTTAAATGACAATATTGATTGGCAATAAATGGCATATTTACAAAAAAAGGAATATGTATTTTGTCACTTTAATTAATTTATTTTAGTATTGCTAAAGAAATCGAAACAAATATAAAAAAGTATATAAATTTAATCTATTTACCGATATTTTAGGGTTATGTTAGCTTAGTTTTATTTTGTTAAAACTTTGGTGTAAAAAGTGACTGGCTTTAAGTCCTGTATATTTTTAGCCATTAATCACAAATCACAATCATCAATATATTAATAATGACTTACCAATGTTTCCCATATAGCACATTTACACAATTTTGACCGGCAGACGCACTTTTACCCGCTTGCGAAAGATAAAAGGATTTGTATTTAAAGTAAAGTCCAAAATTAATTGACATAAAAGCAATAAGATCTTTAATAAATATCAAGGGTATTTTAATTACATTTAATTACATTTACCGGTAAATACATCCAATTAACTTAAGCCTTGTCGTTAAACCGTAGGGAAGTTGACGCTTAATTGACGTGTAATAAATCCGGTCATGAAAGACACTAAGTGCACCAGCGATGAAGGACACAACCACCAAATAGCAATAATGACTTACCAAACAGCCTCAAGTAGCACACTTACACTGCCAGACTTGTAGACGCCAGTCTGTCTACTCACGATCTGCCGTCGGGACGGCCGTCGCTACCTACTCCACCCCATGCGCGGCAAAACACACTTCACCCCCGCGAGCATCCCCTCCGTACACAACGCGCCACTGCCATTGGCCGCGCGGATTTTGTTTCAGATGAATTTTTAGCCGCACCGGGTTTTTTTTTTTTTAACTTTTTTAATATTTGCAATTTTGTAATTAGTGTGCTTATAACGCGCTTTGCTATTATTTTAGCTGCAAATTAAAAACAAATTTGCAGAGATCAAAATTAAGTTTTTATCGTCATTCTTCTTTTATTAGAAACACGAAAAATTTAACAGAGCTTTGACTTTTACTTTACTTCAAAAGTTGTTATATTTATCTAGTGTTCGATTACTTATCTTTGTTTAAACTGCAATAGTCGAATTTCGGCTGGGGTGGGTTTGTATTATGTGCCCCTGGTAATACGCTTCGATCGATTAGATATGGAGAGCGTGCGCAATTTGAGCAGGCGGGAAATTAGAAGAGCCTAAACGCCGGAGATAAGCCGGTTGCCTGCTGATGATAATAAAAAATGAAGCTAACCCAGTTTTAAGATCAGCTTTTTTATTTTAGTAGTCACAAAAAGAAACTGTGTTAGAAAAATAAATAATACCCGAAGAAAAAGCTAAATAAATTTGATTCATAAAAAATGTATATTTAAGAAAATGATGTTAGGGTTTCGAAATACCAAGATACTATTATTTTAAAAACTACGACGTTTAACATAAATTAGGTTATTTAAATTTGAACGTCTCTTCATAAATATCTTTAAAACATAAAATATCTGTTATCGATTCTATTTCATTTTTTTTAATCTGGTTTGCCAAAATAATATGAAAAAGATACAAATTGTCCAAAACTTAGTTTATAGATAAATTTGCATAAAAAAAGAAGTTTTTCATAAAAACCTTGATTTCTAAAATGCGTTCCGTATTTTTTGTACCAATTTATTTTTGTAAATTTATTTACAAAAATAACCCTAAATAAAACCCAAAAGGTATGTACACACCGAAAAAACATACAAGAACATCAGCGAACAAACGTTTTTCTTTAGTGTAGACAGTAAAAACGCGAACAAACGTTTGTTTGTTCTTGTTCATACATGTTCAAGTAGACATCGGTACATAAAAAGGTATGTACACACCGAAAAAACAAACAAGAACAAACATCAGCGAACAAACGGTTTTCTTCAGTGTAGACAGTTAAAACGGCGAACAAACGTTTGTTTGTTCTTGTTCGCACATGTTCCAGTGGACGTCGATACATTAAAGAGAATTCTTCTTTTTATGGCCATCCATAACTATTCCAACTGGTCGAACAAGAGTAAACAAAGATTTGGTTGCGCTATGTAGATAGAAAAAGCGAACAATAAACAAAGAACACATACAAACAAGGTGAACAAGAACGATTGTTTGTTCTTGTTTGTTTTTTCGGTGTGTACATACCTTTATATAAACATATTTAAACATTGTAATTCAAAAACCTTGACTCGAGAAGATTGGTTAATTTTCTTAATTCGCAGATTTTTCTGTAAGTAAGAAATATTTTGAGAAGCGAGTCTTTTTACATTTTCAGTCGCTGGAACAACTTTCTTAAGATATTTCAGCTCAGTCTTTGGCAAGTAATACCGTACTTTCGCAGAGTATGTTTCCCAGTTTCGTTTAATCCACTGCAAAACCCACAATGTTAATTGTCTGTCTTTTTCATCTTTTTGGGATTACATCTTAAAAGGTCGGGAAGTAACTGACTATCCTGAGTCTCTTTTATTAACTTTTTGGCGAATATGAGATAAATCTCTCATCTCTGTTTTTTCTTTTTCTGCGTTCTCTGTTAGGTGACCTTTAGTTGGGCCTCAAAAAGGCTTCGGTTCGCAAAACAGAACCTTTCACTAACTTTCGGGCAAGCCCCTAGTCAAAAAAACATGATTTCCTAATAGAATATATACAGGGTGGTTTACGTTTGTTTTAAAAATGATATATCGTTTTCAAAATAATGTCAAAAAGCGGTGTTGCCGCTTCTATCCAAAACAGGTGGCACCATCCCTAATTTAAACTGAACTTCTTCTAATTTTTTTAAATATGTGTTTGTTTTTAAGTAATTTTTGTTGATAGTTTCCTATACCCATCTGTAGCCGTTTTTGAGCCAATAATAATAAAGTCTTTGGCAAGTAATACCGTACTTTCGCAGAGTATGTTTCCCAGTTTCGTTTAATCCACTGCAAAACCCACAATGTTAATTGTCTGTCTTTTTCATCTTTTTGGGATTACATCTTAAAAGGTCGGGAAGTAACTGACTTTTCTGAGTCTCTTTTATTAACTTTTTGGCGAATATGAGATAAATCTCTCCTCTCTGTTTTTCCTTTTTCTGCGTTCTCTGTTAGGTGACCTTTAGTTGGGCCTCAAAAAGGCTTCGGTTCGCAAAACAGAACCTTTCACTAACTTTCGGGCAAGCCCCTAGTCAAAAAACATGATTTCCTAATAGAATATTTACAGGGTGGTGTACGTTTGTTTTAAAAATGATATATCGTTTTCAAAATAATGTCAAAAAGCGGTGTTGCCGCTTCTATCCAAAACAGGTGGCACCATCCCTAATTTAAACTGAACTTCTTCTAATTTTTTTTAAATATGTGTTTGTTTTTAAGTAATTTTTGTTGATAGTTTCCTATACCCATCTGTTGCCGTTTTTGAGCCAATAATAATAAATTTGTAATTTTCTTTTTGCGAAAAGATGATATGAAAAATCTTAATATACAGTATGTCCACGGAAAAGGTGTTGAAGAGGAAAAACTTTTTTATTTTTGATTTTATCGAAAAAAGCTAGTCTTGATAAAAAATTTTGCTACTTCTTAAAGTAAGATTGGGATAAAAACATTTAACATATTTTATTCGCGGTGTTCAGAAAATTGCAAAAACTTAAAATGGTACAAGAGTAAAATGCATTTATTTGAGAAGATATGGAAATAAGTTACTAGGAAAAGTTGTTCAAAAGTAAAAGATAGTTCCTAATGCTAATTTTCGAAAAAATCGGCCTACTTTTATTAATTTGTGATGAACATTATTTTAATATCAATTAACTAATTCCAAATCAACAACTTATTTTTGTACTAGTAGGCGTTGATAGTGACAAGCTTTATTGACACTTCGCTTTTATAATTCATTAGCCGTCGTATCGTCAGCTTTAAATGCTTACTTGACAGCAAAAAAATTAATAAAATTGATAATAAAAATTTAAATTGATATTAAAATAAAATTAATTACAGAAAAATAAAAGTGGGCCGATTTTTTCAAAAACTGGTATTAGAGACTACCTTTTAATTTTAAACAACTTTTCCTAGTAACTTATTTCCATACCTTCTCAAATAAATGCACTTTACTCTTGTGCCATTTTAAGTTTTTTCAATTTTCTGAACACCGCGTATAAAATATGTTAAATGTTTTTATCTCAATCTTACTCTAAGAAGTAGCAAAATTTTTTATCAAGCGTAGCTTTTTTCGATAAAATAAAAAATAAAAAAGTTTTTCCTCTTCAACACCTTTTCCGTGGACATACTGTATATATCTGGTCTAAAACAATTTTAAGCTAAGCTAAGCCTTATAGTTTTTGGATATTTTAGTCATATCTTAGTTGCAGCATACAGGGTGATCCAAAAATAAAAATATTTTGGTAACATGTTCAAGGATTTGAGGATATTTATCCTAATGAAATTAGAAAAGCTACAACGTATGGTGTCGACCCACCTAATACAGTGTTTAAAAGTTAATGGACAACGTTTTGCTTAAATATTGTGTTAATTTTTTTATACCCTTTGTAATTTTTGTCCCTGTTCTGATTTGTTAAAAAATGTATTTAAAGTAGATCCAAAATTTTAAATTTCTTTTAAAGTCAAAAAAATTCATTTTTATTTATTTGTGGTAAATCTGGATCTCAATAAATTTTTTACAAGTTTTGCTAATAATTTTATCTTTCCGCCCGTAAATAATAAATAAATTGCCATTGCACCAACCACCGAAAGTCAAAACCAAAAGAATCACATTTCTATCAAATTAATTTTCAATAGTTGTTTTATAGCCTATTATAAATACCGTGAAAAATCATAATAAATTTTTATAACTTAATAAGTTAGATAAACAAAAAGTAAACATTGTTGAAAGTTTTTTTAATAGGCTTTTTTTCTTAGTATTCATAAATTGTTCTCTATTTAAAAAAAAAAAACATGATTTTTAAACACATTTATAAATTACCAATTTTTTTTTATTTTTAAATAACCCTGTATGCCTAGACAATAAATAAAATATCAAAAAACTATTAGGTTTTGTCTAAACATAGCAGAAATTTAAATTTGTTTTAGACTACAAATTAACTAATATCTCAAAAACGGCTACAGGTGTAGGAAACTATATACAAATATTACCTAAAAACAAACACAGATTTAAAAAAATAATAATAATTTAAAATAGAGATGTTGCCATCTGTTTTAGGTAGAAGCAGCAACACCGCTTTATTAAAATTATTTTAAATCGATAGATCGTGGTCACTTACATCCCTATCCAAATTTTCCATCCAATAATCCAAATTAGATATGTCTATGTACCAGCACAGTGAGACCTGTTCCAGTTGTGAAGCATTGAAAATTATGCAGCACTGAAATTGTGTTTGTCGGTTTTCTCAAGGCACATATGAAGTTACTGGTAATATATTTAAGATTAAATGTAATGTATACATGGTTATATTTATTACTAATGGGCATAAATAATAAATAATAATAAAAAAATATTTGGTTCTTTGTTTATTAGGTACAAATGCGTAATAATAAGATCAAAGGTAAATATTTTACATAAGTTAATAATTCATTTGTATTTTTTTTTTTGAGAACGGTACATTTTTTTAATTAAACCAATGAGACAAATCAAAGACATGACATGAGATAATTAGAAGCTAAGGTCATAAACAAATAGCACCAATGAAAAAAATCAGTAGTCCTCCCCAAAATCTTGCATATATTAGGAAACCTTCTTTAGAAACAAGGAATTTCTGGAATCCTGTTTTAACAAACTGTTAGTATTTAGCTTAAAAAAATAAAACACTCCTTCAAGAAACAATTTTACGTGTTTTTATTACTTTCGTACCTCAGTAAATTTGGTTTCTGTAAAAATACTCTAGTGGGCATTTTACTAATTTAGAATTAATAAGAAATATTAAGTAAAAGAGATATAAAAAGATTATATTAACTTACAGACCTTTAAAAAAAATCTTGATTTTTGTAGTTTCCCAAGATTTAAAAAAAGATAAGCTTAAATATATCAAGCCGTTTGCAGCTTAACATAATCTACATGTGCTTCTTGCGTATAAAAATTTAATTGTCTGTATTTTGGTTTAAAACATCAATAATTTTAATTTTACTATGTTTTTCTCGCCTTGGAAGGAGAGTTTTTGTTATACCAAAAATAATAGTTATAATACGGAGGCACACAACTTAAAATTGGCTGGTTTTGAAAAAAAAACTTTAAAATGCACCATTGAGTCAAAAAAGCCACAATCTGTTTGCAACATTTATTTAGTTAAAACCTCGTAAACCAACCAAAAAATACTACCCTATACTCTAAACATTGTTTTTTAAAGTGTTATGTTACCAAGAGAGAAGCACATTAAATGATATTGTTTTACCAGGCATATCTGGATTTATAACTATTTCTTCTTTGTGGCTAAAAATGTATTAACTTAGAAAAATCAATGTAGATATCTGTAATAAGGTACGTTAAACAAAATAAACAAGATTTTTTATAGTATTTTATTATATTTTAGGGAATTAACTAGTCTATTATATATTATCAATACCCGTTATGTTTAAACATAATCATTCTACTAAAACAAATTTCACTTTGGTATCTCTTTTCTACTAATAAAATACCAATCTGGCAATACCGCCCGCAAGAATACATCCGGGTTGGCCGCGCTAACCTTGATTGCTGCTCCGGGTAAGGTACAGGATTCGGCTCTGGTTGCCTTGGTTACTCGGCTGGATAGATAACTACCACATAAGTTTTTATACTTTATTTTTATAAGGTTATTTTAATAATCGATGCAGCCAGAACAAATCATGTAGTGAAAATCAGACAAGGGATGCATTTCGGGGTTTTTTAACTTATGATCTCTTGTGTAACCAGGAACGAAAGCTGTTAAGTTTTTTTATTTGGTATTATCCCAGTTGACATGACACTTATGATAGTCCAAATTATAGGAACTTGCTACATTTCAACAGGGTGATTTGTTTAATTTAATTTTAAGGGTACAGGGTCTTTGATTATATTTACGTGGCATCTGGAGCCTTTATTTTTGAAAATAGAAAAAAATATGCTATATAAAAATTTAAGGTTTTTACCATATTATCTTTTGAAATTACCAATAAAAAAATATCGCTTTAAAAAATGATGATATTATGGGCTCCCACGAAAGACCTTTTTTGTCTTATTTCAAATATACATACATTGATAACATTTGAGTGAACCATTTTTGAGATATTTGAGCTTAAATTATAAATAAATTGAAAACAAATTATATTAGTATCAAGAAAGCCACGAGAACAATAAAATTGTTATGATAAATTTGACGTCTCAAAAGTTGAAGTTTATCATTTAACCACAACTATTACGAATAATTTATATTGCTTTCTTGTCTATGGGCTATTCAGAACAATAATAATGTGACGAGAGTGCAAAGGGAATATCACTTATTATATCCTTAACAAGGAGTACCGTCTATAGACACTATTAAATACACAATCAGAAAGTGTACTGAGAGGAAAAGCTTAAAAGTAAAGAAAAGGGCTGTAGAACGAAATGAAAACGAAGATTTGGCTATCCTCGTTTTTTTCAGGATAATTATTATACTTTTTTTTATTAAACTATAGCACTAACTACTTTTAATAATTTTAGCAAATCCTGAAATATGCATCTTAGATGCGTCATCCAAATTTAACAAAACAGATTATAAAATTTATTCAACTTTAAAATTTTACAAATTTTATTCTTATAAATTTATGTCTGTCTAGAATCTTTGAACATAATATGCAGGACCGACCTGAGTATGCATTGGCTAATGCAGCAGGATAAAGAGTTTCTAATAAAATTCTATTCACCGACGAGTCTTCCTTTACTATAGCAGGAATTCACATTATTGGTCCAGAGAAAACCCTCATCAAATTCAGCAACATAACAATTTTATTGTTTCCATCGCTTTCTTGATAGATATATTTTTTTATTTATAATTTAAGCCTAAATATCTTAAAAATGGTTTACTCAAATAAAATTAATGTATATATGTATACATTTAAAATAAAAAAATATCTTTTATTTTAGCGCAGAATATACAGGGTGTTCTATTTAAAAAAGTTAAAGTTGTCCATATTTTTTAATTTTTTAATGTGATATTTTTTTACTGATAATTTTAAAGGATAATATGAAAACAACCCCACTAGTTTTATGTAAAACATTTTTTTCTATCTTTAAAAATAAAGGCTCCAGACGCCACGTAAATATAATCAAAGACCCTGTACGTTGGCCATCAGTGCCATATATTGGGAGGGACTCCACAATTAAATTAAAAATGTTATCAAAATAAAATGAGTAAAAAATTAAATATTTCCTAAAACTATTTATTCTCTTTAAAAAAGTAGGGGCTTCTGGGTTCGACCTGGTCCTACCTAGCTAATGAGAGCATTAGAGAGTCATGATAAAAAAAAACTAAATAGAAATGTACCGTTATCTTTTTATCTTGGGACAGTCCATAAAAACTAAGTACTAACATACAGTAGCGGTCTTAAATGCAAAAAGAGATAGTTTATGTACACGAGATTTATAAATTTTGATGATGTTTGAACAAAAAAAAGAAATCCTCTGCAGGCAGCAAGTTCCACCCTCTAGACAATCTAGGAATAAGGAAAAGAACAGAAATGGCAAGTTAAGGGACTGCATAAAAGTTACTGTTACTGTTGCCCTATTGGAAGCTACTAGAGGAAAATATATTGCTTATTCCTTAAAGCAACAGCTGTTAAAATACTTATTAAAAATCGACAGATCCTATAGAGCTCGTTGCTGGGCAAAAGAAGGTAGTTTTCCTGTAAGAGCGATGTCATTTATAAGGCTATAATTGATAAGGCGAACGACTCTTCTTTGAATGGAATTAAGAATGCTAACATTTATAGTCCAAGAGAAAGAGTTAAGATTTGGCCGTCATCGGTGTTATGGAACTTCTCTATTGCAATGTATTTATTCCATTTCTAATAGTTACAATCCCTCGTAGGCAGACAGCCTGGTGGATGCAGAGGATAGTTCTGGAGGGTAAAAGTAGAGCTTAATCCAAATACAACGTTTCAATATTTGGATAAAAATAAATTTTATAGCAAATTTCTTGACTTTTTTTCATTTTATAAGTTAAAAATTACGTTTGTTCTGCAATCCACTGCCTTAATTTTTACTGTAGGTAAACATCCTATTTTCTTGAAGGATGACCAAAAAAACTTTATTTATTTATTTAATATATAAAAAAATACCGCCATATCCACCGTTGATAGCCTCTAACCCACCTTATTACCTCTGTCTGCCACCTCCTTTGTATTCACCCTCGTGTCTGCCTTTTGGGATTTTGTTTGAATATGTGAAAACCTACTTACCTGACATATTATATTTCAAAGCATATTATCGATGCTGAACTTTATCAAAAAAATTGCTTTTTTCACCCCTTATATCCAATCCCTGTATTTACTAAGGTGTCCACCCGCAAGAAATCGTAACTACTAGCATTTAATAAACACATTGCAATGAAGAAATGCCACATTACCGATGATCGCCTTTAACCCAAATTTTTACCTCCTTTGTATCCACCCACGTGTCCGTCTTTGTTTGGTTGGGTGAGTGACATATTTTCAAGCATATCACCGATTTCGTCTATTATCTGAAAAAAATTCTCTTCTAAGCCTTAAAACTACCCCCTGTATGCACTAAGGTGTCCGCCTGCAAGGGATTGTAAATATTGGCATTGATTAAACACAATGCAATGGAGAAATACCGTATCACCGATGATGGCCTATTGCCCAAATTCTTACCCAATGTATCCTCCTTTGTATCCCCCGACGTGTCTTTCTTTAAGAGTTTTGTTTGATTAGGTGAATATCTACTCACCTGACATATTTTTAATGCCACTTTTACCCCTTATAACTACCCCCTGTATCACAATGGTGTCCGATGGCGAGGGATTGTAAAAATTGGCATTGGATGAACACATTGCAATGAAGAAATGCCATATTACCGTTGACAGCCTTTTACCCAAATTTTAACCCCTATCCGTTTCCCCCTTTGTATCTACCTACATGTTTGCCTTTTGAGATCTTGTTTGGATATATAAATACCTTCTTACCTGACATATTCTCAAGCATAGCATTCATGACGGATTTTACCTGAAAAAAAACCCACTTCACTTCTTATAAATTCCTTCTGTATCCACTAGGGTATCCGCCGGCAAGGGATTGTAAATATTTGCATTGAATGAACATATTCCAGTGAACAAATGCGATATTACTGATGACGGCCCAATCTCGACTCCCTTCTACTATTATGGAAGACACCATTCCCATCACCCCTGACTTAGAAAACATAATCCAAAGAGGGTCTTATTTGGCATACATACAGATAATATGGATTAGAAAAAAAAATACTTTAGGGCTGGAAGAAGGTATTCGTGTTTCTAGCTAGCTGTTGTGGCTATGGATATATTATATTTACGCCAATTAAGGTTAAGGTTAAAAGTAACGCACACAAGGTTAAATAATTTTGTTCTGTCTATTTTTTCGCTACAGCAAACATGATTGTATTTTGGATGCATTTGAGTTGCTTTTTAGACAATTCCAAGTAAATAAGGGTGTAACAGAAAAAGCAAAATACCTAGGGTTTTAGTATTTAGGCCCTTACAAGGATTTGCGTGCTAAACAAGCGAAAAAATAACTAATCATTGGATATCCGAATTTTTACAGCAATGTCTATAATATATAAAAAATTATTTCAACTATATATTAAAAGCAGCATTTAGTAGGTTAGCTCCAGCATATGCTTTAAGGAAAATATTAAGCTATTTGTATGACATTATTTGCAGGTAATATAATTTTTGTGTATCTATAGTAGGAGCTGGTGAAAAATTTTAAGTAGGTTCTTAAGGCATTTTGAAAATTTGTGTAAATATTCTTAAAGGACCCCTAAACATAAAAGTCAAGGTCTGGCTGAAAGGTAGCGGTCCCCTACTAACCCATGAACTTTTTTAATTTAAGAGTTGGTAGGGAGCCGCTACCCTTCAGCCAGATTTTGACTTTTATGTAGAGGGATCCTTTAAGGACAATTAAACAAATTTTTAAAGTACCTCAGGAACCTACTTAAAATTGTTTACCAGCTCTCGGACTAGTAGGAGATATTTTTTTAACCACTGACACCGACCTCAAAAAAATATATAGGACCCTAACTTGTTTCGTACCTACTTTGATTTTGTTTTTGTTAGTTAATTTGCCGTAATATAAAAAATAATATCTTATAATTTATAAGTTATTAGTCGTTTTGATAAAAAGTACAAAACCCATTTTGATAAAAATTTTACTGTTTCCTTGGGTAAAATAATTAAAAGCCAATAAAAAAAGAATGGTCAGAATCCGATCAATAGTTTGGGAAAAATAGTAAACAAACATACATAGAAACATACATGCATACAAACATACATACAAATATAAATACAAACATACATACAAACATGCATACAAACATACATACAAACATACATACAAACATACATACAAACCTACATACAAACATACAAACATACATACACCTATAAAACTTTGTATATTTGTTTGAAAG
Organism: Listronotus oregonensis; assembly: GCA_019359885.1. Lineage (NCBI taxonomy): Eukaryota > Metazoa > Arthropoda > Insecta > Coleoptera > Curculionidae > Listronotus > Listronotus oregonensis. Next base: position 65,276 of record JAHBCN010000876.1, read on the forward strand.
CCCTAATGAATCATATATACATATGTGAATAAATTGCAGTTCCTATAATACAGGTGAGTCGGGAGGAACGCACCAAACTGCAGGTGTGTATTGTACACGTAAAAATAATTTAAAAAATCCCATATGTTCTTATACGATTATCATTTGTTTATAAAATATAACGTAATTGCAAACAAACAAAATTTCCTAAGTTACCATAATTAACAGGATTAACACAATGATACTGACACTAACACATGTTAGAACAACAAAACGGACCAAGCAATCGGTACCTACAGCATTTGTGATAAGAAGCGGTAAACTATTTAAAACATTTTAATTACGCTATAATCTGAAAACAAATGAGAATCGGATAAGAACATATGAGTTTTTTAAAATTATTTTCACGTGTACAATACTTACCTGGAGTTTGGTGCGTTCCTCCCGACTCACCCTGTATACATAAAAACCGCGTCTCTCGTGAGTGTATTTATCTAATAGAAGTAAGAAAAAGTATTTGTTTAAGCAAAAGTCCACAAATGCTTTGTTTTTAAAGTATTACAACGTTAAAAGGTAAAAATATACATTTTTTAAAATGTTAACTACATGTATTTTTTTAATATGCCATTATTTAGAAATCGGTAGCAAATTATGATGTTGTACAAAATTATAAATTTTATATTTCACAATTTTAATTGGGTTTTAAGTAAAAAGTGTAATATAACATCACGTGTATTTACAGCAGGAAAAACGTGACATCGAATATAGCAAAGATTAAATAAAAAGCTGTGACCTAATTATATGCTTTAATGCCCTTTTTGTTTCTATTAATAAACAGCCCAACAATAGTTTATTAAAATAGTCATTTAAAATAAAAAAATAAAATTAGAAATTAAATGGATAAAACATAAGCAAAGTTTGAAATTAAAATCAATTGTCAATAATTCAACTATTGCCAACATACAACCTGTAATAAGCGATGTTAGAACAAATCTATATTGCCAAAAATTCTCCATAATCTTTTGTTATAAAAATTTTTAACGTTGTGAGCATTTAAAAATGGGAATTTGTCTTTAAAAGGTCGAATCGTAGAAACTAAATACTATCTAAATTTTAAATAGTATATTGAGTATTAAGGTCAGTAAGTGCTTCTTACTGGTTGAGGATCAGTCAAGATCTTCACAACAATCGAAACCAGTAGGTAATCAAATACCTTGCTGGTATTTTAAGTCTCTATGATATAATAAAATGATGAACGATAAAATAAAATTTATTGTTGTCATTAGCATCACATTTGTCATAAATTCTGCCAACTTTAGCTGGTTCAATTCGACTTTGTGTGAGATATAAAAGAGATTATTTTGGACCAAGGACCTTCTTGGCCCAGTCATATTTAATAACTGATCTAATTGTAATCATTTTGAAAAAATTTGTTTTATAAAAAATTTATAACTGTTAAACCTTTACAATAAAATTAGTCCGGGTAAATATGTAATTCACCGTTAAATGATTTTGAAGGGTCATAAATCGAAATAAAACCTTTTGCATTCTCTTTAGAAACAGACCAACTACAAAGTATCGGAAAGAAATAGTGGATTCTACGAAAGGGTGTGTTTTTTACCCCATTTTTTCACAATTTTTACCCACCACCAAGCATCAATAAAAAAAACGTTTGTTTTATGGGTTTTTGGGCGACTGAATTTAAATATGATATTAAAAATTACATGTAGGGGTTTAGAGGGCTAAATTCACCCTTTTTTACCCCATGCACCCATAAAATATACATTTCGCTTAAACAAAAAAAAAATCCCCATTCTTAATGGTACACATAGGTTTTTTGGGCAGCTAAATTCGAATATGATATTAAAAATTACATTTGAATTTACATAGAGGGGCTGAGTTCAATCTTTTTCCTCCTACACCCCTATTAAATACATTTCGCTAAAAAAAATCCTCATTTTTAATGGTACATATGGGTTTCAATGGTAAAAACTTTTTTTAGCGAAATGTATGTTTTAGGGGTGTAGGGGGTAAAAAAAGGGTGAATTCAGCACTTTTAAGCCGTCAAATATAATTTCTAATATTACATTCGAGTTTAGTGGTTCAAAAAACCTAAAATCATTTTATGCTTTGGGGCAAAAAGGGTAAAAAATGGGGTAAAAAACACCCCCTTTTGTAGGATCCACTGTTTCTTTCCGACACTTTGTAGTTAATCTGTTTCTAAAAAGAAGGCAAAAGGTTTTATTTCGATTCATGTCCTTCCAATATCATTTCCAGATTTGACGTGTTTTTAACAGATTTACCCGGATTAAATATAAAGTTAGAAAATACCTATAAATTTAAAAATTATTAAATAAAACTTTTTCTTTTTTTTTAATTCTTTCTGAATTAAAGCCGTAGTGGCTATTTAATCAAGATTACTTACTAAACAATCCTCTTTCAAATATATCAAATGTTTCGGTAAAAGGACGCAAAATTTAGAGGCTAGTCATTAAAGTCACTATAAAAAAAATAATCTTCTACACCTCATTGTACTGTAGGCACCCTTTTTGAAAGTACCTCACCAAATTGAGTAAACGAACAAATAATCCTGCATTATTAGTAGAAAAAGTAATAAAAACAAAATAATTACATTTTTTATTACCTTTATTCTTGGGTTGTCAATTGGTTTAAAAAATACGTGCTATGGAGCTATAACAAGCGGAAGGCAGGTATGACGAAATATAAAGTTTTTATGAAACTCTAAAAGTTGACTTAATTATGTTGTTTGGATCCAAGCTATGTAAATATGGGTATTACTATGCTCTTTTTAGAGAAAGAGAAATTTTATTTCATGGGCACTCTCAATAGTATTTTAATAAATATACAGAAAATTAACTATAGACAATATATAATACCGGCTAAAAATATAATACCAGTTTAATTCTACGTAGCTTTATTTAATGTATAAAGGGTTTATAATTGTTTTCGAGGAATAAGTATAATATTTTATTATTTTTATGTTTTAATAGTTTTAGAATAAAATCTCTTTAAATTTGTAATATTCTAATAAAACAATTAAACGGTCAGAGCAAAAATTTGGCCATTTTGTTGGATTTATGTTTTTAATTAGAATTATACTACTTAATTTTGCCAAAAAGTAAATTTTGTATTATTGTGTGAAGTTTTTGGAAAACAAATTTTTTATTAAGGTAAAATAAGATAATTAAGGTAACATAAAAGTAAAAAAGATGCATTCAAATAATCTAAATAAACAGGGTCGGTATTTTAAAATATAAATTTTGATTACGTATTTTCTGAAATAAAATACTTAAAATTAATTTAAAAGCAATTGTTATATATTAAAAACGAAATAAGAATAATGTTTAAAGAATAAAATAAATAAGAAATCCATATGTGTATTTAATTTATTAAAGCTAATTATTTAATAATACTAATGTTATTTTACAGAAGAGCTAAAGTTGCAGTAATGAAGCCATTTTGATTTAAATTATCGTCTTACATAATTTTAGGAACAACAAAAACAAGATTTCAATAGTGGGCTCGAATTATGTGCAACCTGTACATACATTCTTATTTATGTAAATACAAAAACTACAAGAATGTAAAAAAATAAAGATTACCTTTTTGTGCCAAAATATAGATTTTTTATTAATAAAATAAAACAAACTATTAAAAACTAATTTTAAAAAATTTAAAAAGACTTTTAAAATTAAACACGTACATATTATTTTTGTTAAATAATATCTTAATACGCAAATTCGTATACATACCAAAACATACATGCGTTCAAGTTGGTATGCCAAGTGTTCTGGAAATTCTTTATTAGATTAAAACCTTGTAATCTATACATAAAAACAAATTTAATAAAAATGGTAAAAAATAGCTGACAAATATTTATTACTAAGTTATTTACCCCTAAACTACACAATATATCCGCCACTTGACGTTTTATGCTTGTCCTTTAATTTTCAATGTTTTTCATTTTGACAGTAGTGACACACATTTCTAATTTTCTAAAAAAGTAAATTATTTAGCAATAGAAGATATGTTAAATACATTAAAATTACCAGTTTATTTTCGTAGAAGAATTGAATTACAAACAATAATACCCGAAAAATACTTGACAAGTAGGATTACTGCTAGGGTAAGAAAAATGCAACACTTTATTAGAATATTTATAATTTTAAGGCCGTTTTTAGATAAATTTTTTACCATTGTCACATAAATGTTATTACTTAAGCTTCAGCTAAATTTTTAGATAAATGCCTTTAATGCTCTGATGACTGTAGTTTCTCGTCATTCCTCGTGGTATGTGTCCAACTCAAGCATTATCTTGTCTTGTATAAATTATATAAGTCAAACTTTCACCAGGCTTTCATTTTATCAGCACATTTCAGAAATAACTCTATTGTCTGACGCTAAACCATAGAAAATCATTAAGGCATTAGCAAAAAGTCCCTAAATTATTTTTACAGTCACCAGTGTTCGAAAGTAAAGAATGGCTAATAATCAGTTTCTGTCAGGATCCTTTTTTTTAACGAAATGGCATATGAAATGTGGTATTGTACCATTATTTGCTATAATTTTTATATTAAACGAATGTATTAATTTTAATTTTTAAGGTTGCAAAAAATAAGCACTGTTTGAAAAATTGCTTCCAATAGCCAATGAATTTCTGCTTAAGTATGCTGTGCAATAAATGACAGCACCTACGATGTAATTTTTTAAAACAATTTTAAGTTCTTTCTTTAACTTTTTATTTGTTTTTAATTTTCTAAACAAAGGAATAGTTTTTTTTTATTTAAATAATAAAATAATATATTAACTCAAAAAGTTTTTCAATGACTATTTTATTTTATTTTATTTTATTATTAATTATTTATTTCGAATTATTTCTTTTAATACCTATTGTTATTTATAATCTCTTTTGATTATAGGGTAAATGGCATAAATGAAAAATACCAGTACGTATCTGTCTTTTGGCATGATAAAGCAGAGTTTATCAATACGTTAAAATATATTTAGAGGGAGAAAGTGGGGAAAAATCACTAATTGGCGAGCTGGTCCTGCAGACATGCATGAACAAACAAAATTGCTGACTGAACATGCAGCAAAAATGATTTGTTTAATTTGTGATGGTTGGATTACAAACTATATTTATATGATAATAATAATATAAATAACCAACAAACGGAAAATTTAGTTTTTATTTTTATTTTATAGGGTTAATCATAGTGATCTTATTTTAAAGTTTTTTAATTTAATTTAAATGTAAAAAACGTAAAAACAAATTGAATCGGACAGCTTAATATTTTCAAATGTCACCGGACCAAATTAAACATTCTTTTGTATTCCTTATTAATTTTTTGCTTTTAGCTTGATTGCAATATTACAAAATATTTAATTTTTGACTTAATAACAGGAAACGGTCAATATCTAAAATAAATTAAAAACCGTTTAATGCAAATATTTAATAATATGATGTGTTTAATCCCCAAGCTACTGGAGACCAATTAATGTTTTTAATATTTTGTGCCTAATACGGAGTATCTTAAAAAAGGTTGACGATCACTTTTGGGTTTTCAATGGGTCACCCTATAACTTATGATATACATATTGATTATAAGAAGGACAAGTTTCTATAATGATTTTTACACCGAAAAGCAATCATGTTTAAAATATAGTAAATTTTTTAAATGTCTATAATAGAATTTACATTTTACATTTTCTTTACCGGTTACAGTATATTTATCATATTTATATGGAGAATTTAGTAAAGTGATCGGGGTAAGAGTAACTAAAATTTAGATGTAGACCGGGGTCTGGATGAAGTTAGTGTGCAAAATATGAGGACCGCATTGTGTAAATTGTTTTGAACTCAGACAAGCTTGCAGAATATAATTCTGAATGTTGTCAGGAGCTTTGTTGGTCCATTTATTTTTTATACCACACCCTTTTAGATATTAAGTAAATAGAGTGAATAAATGCTTTGGAACTATTTTGATGATTGTCTTAATGACAATATCCAATTGTTACAAATGACTAAAAATACTTCTAGCTAGTTAATTGCAACAAAAAACAAAATTATTAAAATAAAATCAAGAACTGATGATAAAAAGAACTATTTAATACCAAAAAGAAATGTTTTTATAAGTTATCAAAAAAAATACATTTTTTTACATATATCAAAAAAAATTTCACAGTGTTTTACCTTTTCAAAATCTGCTGCAACAATGTTTTCTCATGGCATTCTAAAATCTTTCTATTTTTTAATTCTCTATCCGACTACATGCTTAGTGTTTCTTTCTTTGTTTATGACAGCTAAAATATATTTTTTTCCGATATTTCTGAAAATTTAGGGTTTTTGATCCTCCCGATTCAATCCCTCCTATGCAAATTGGAAATTTCCAAAAAAGAAAATTAACAACTTCTTTATGAGCCACCTTGTATACAAAATTGTAACGTACATATATCTTAAACGTTAAGACGTACAATAAAGATTCTATGAATTATTTAGCTGTCTGCACTCCAAATGATTGTTTGCGAATGACAGCTGTCAAATTTTGACATTTCGACCAAATCGTCAAGAGAAAAAAGTTTTAATTTTTTAATTCTACGTACCTAGATAGATTTTTTTTTCAATATTTTTTCAATTTTTCTTAACTTTCTCCCGTGCAGAGCGGAGTGAGGGGTAAGGAAAATGGAAAGGGACCAACCAGCACAGCTACCGGCAACATGGGTTTTTCGTTTGTTTGGTTTGTGGTAAAAGAATATGAGCATAGTTGCCGGTCCTTATATTTTGCATACTTCTTTGGCGCCTGCACTAATAGATATACTATACAAATTTAAACACAACATTTTTAAACTGTATGGAGTTTCTATACTTTTTAACCCAAATTTTTGAGATCTATTATGTGGTTTATTTATTTAAGTTAGCATATTTTTTGTATTAGAATATTAAATAAAAGAGAGTTTTAGTTTGTCAAATGGTAAATATCTTTAAAATAAAACTACTGAGAAGAAAAGCTTTATTAGTTTTAAAAGCCCACATTCGTAACAATATTTTTAATACTTGCACATTTCAAATCAAAAACACCGTGGAAACGATTAAGGTGTTATACTTTGTTAGCAATATTTTAAAATATATTTAATAGAGCTTAAAAATATTACATCATTTTTAAAACTAAAATAAATTGACCTAAAATTTATTTTATAAACAGTAAAAAAACGTAATGACCTTTTATTAAATAAAATAAATGAAATTAAATTTTTTTAATATCTATTTTACATCTTAGGCATATTACTAGCCACTTGAATATTCGCCACCAAATTGTCTGGATTTTTTACATCCGTGTCTAATTTAAGGACAGCATGCTTTATTTACCAAATATTTTCCAAAGCGCATCACTTCTTGCCAGTGGTACTTTTATAATGTTGCGCAATATCATCAATTTTAATCACACATTTTGTTTTTGGAATGAAATCATTAATAAAAGCCAAATATCACATATTCTTACATAAAGTAAAATTATAAAGTAGCCGATAAATTTTAATAATTTATAAGACTTAGCTTAGGAGGAATTCACAATTCTCCATTCCGCTAGGAACACACAGTTCTGTATTTCAAACAGTAATATATGCTATACTGCACAGTGCAAAAGAAAATAACAGAAGGGCTTATAAAAACAAGCGGATCTGCATAATAACAGACAGCCAGGCGTCACTAGGGGCACTAGTAAACCCCAAGGTAACGTCCAGGCTGACATGGGAATACCGAAAAGAACTGGAAGTTCTGGGAGAACGCAGCAGGGTAACTCTTCCGTGCTTACCAGGACATTTAGGAATAGAAGGCAGCAAAAAAGCGGATGAGTTAGCGAGACATAGATCATCCACACCATATTTTGTACCAGAACCTGCCCTTTGAGTGACCAGAACCACAACACGAGGGCAAACCAAGGAATGGATCCGAAACAAACACGAAGATTACTGGGGAAACCTCAGTAGAATAAGACATGGAAAAAGCTTCATAAGAGGCCCATCCAAAAGAATAAAGGAAGAATTACTGGGACAAACAAGGAAAAGACTTCGCATACCAGTAGGGTTGCTAATAGGGCACAATAACCTAAGAGGACACCTACACAAGAACGGCTCTTGCAATAGGGACCCAAGTTGCAGAATGTGCGACGAGGGGGAAGAAACAACCTACCATATACAGTGCGAATATGAAACGTTGAATCACAAAAGACAGACATTATTTGGGCAACCGAAAATGAGCCCACAGGAATATATCAACCAACCAGTCTCAGGGATATGCAGACTTGTAGAAGAAACAAGACTAATGGGAGGATTGGAATAAAAGATAATGGAAAATTAGTTACAAAAAGCCCAAGCGGCTGCGCTCTTACCTGTAGTAAATCAAAACGGCTCCCAGGAAGAAGATGGAGAAAAGAAGCTAAATATATTTAAATAAAGATTACTGCGACTAGTTATTCTGTAATTTTAAACATAAAATAAATTAAAACATCTAGTATGTATGATAATGTAGATTTGCATTAATTACATTTTTTGAAAGTAATATCTGAACAATATTACATTTACACATTTAATGCAGCCTTCTAAGCTTAGATATTGCACCATATCTTTAAAATAAATTAAACTTTTACTTGCATCAATCTTATCAATCTACATGACAAAAGATATTTGTATTGCCTTCTTCATTAAAGCTGTTTAGAAACCCTTGCATAAGTAAAATTTTACCTATATCATCATCCTTCTAGAAAATATTTAATGGTTAATACGTTGTAAAATGGCAATTCCAAAGTAATTTTTTTAGTCTGTGGAATTTGAGTTTTTAAATAAAAAAAGACATTATCTTTTCAAATATCGAAAAAGGTCGAAGAAGAAAATACTGTTTTTGTGTTTAATTTGTACTAGTGTTGGAAGGTTGTCCAATAGTAAGTCTTTTATGGTTTTACTAATAAAATTTCGTTTTCAATATGTTTTTTTTTCAGAAATTTTCATGAAGAAAAAAGAATATCTAAATTACCTGTAATCTATAATATATAACATTGATGTTATATAATATATTATATGCATGTTTGATGCTCAAATCATAAAAATGGAGGGTTAAAGCATCATTCAAAAACTTTTCTTGAAATTTTAATTAAATTTTTTGCGATCTTTGCTTTCATACTGTACAATAAACTTTCAAACATTTTCAAAAGTATTTATATTACTTTCTATGCAAATAAAAGAGTGCAAGCTTTCATTTCCCAGCCAAAACGCAAATCTGATTTGCATCGAATTCTTCAATTTTCAACACATTCCGCACCCCTACAGTTAGCAGGACACATGTACTGACGTCACAGTCCCGGACCGTCGTCATGGAAACCATCTGGGGATGCAGTAATCCATCTTGTTCCTTCCTATTTATGTTCTCTCTTTCCTGTCATTTATTTGCAGCGGCGCGGCATGGTGTTCTTTGTTTCACACAACAAGAGTTACAAGTATCTATTCCTCCTTCTCTCATTTAATCCATTATTTATTTTTGACGATACTCTCCAGTTTACTATAAATATATGCAAATATTAAATTTTTTATTCTATAAAATTGGTCTTATAGCTTGAAGCTTTTTAATGTTTTTTTTTTGTTTTAAGTATATTATTATATTATTGTCTTTAGACTTCAATTGTAACAATTTTAAGGGCTTTTTACTGTCTAATTAAATTGCTAATACCTTATGATTTTTAAAAATGATTAATCGATCTTTATACAAATTTCTAAATTACTAAAGATTTTGGTCTATTTTAAATATAATATAAATAAAACTGTATTGTTTTATTATGACTAAGGATATTTTAGAAAAAAAAATTTTTGATATGATTACATTGCCAATTATTTTGTTTATAATAACTAGATGCAAAGTACAAAATTTTAAAAATGTATCGGGTTATCGGCATATTGGTAATCAACCAAATTTTGTAATATTATTGATTTTTTTTTCCAAAGTAAAAGAAATTATTTAAACATTTTAAAGTTAATGAAAAAAATACATTTTTTTAGAAGATTTATGTTATACATATAATATGTATTTCATACATATAAGTAAATCCCATGTATTTTTTACCATAAGTGGTTAGGAGGCAAAGGAATATAAGTGATTTATTTAAAAAAATTAAATAAGACATAAAATATGAAGCTTAATATTAAAAAAAACTTTTTGACAAAAAAGATACAAGTGTGTGTTCTTAAAAATGTTCTTTTAAGAACTAACACTTGTACCTTTTTGCAAAAATTTTTTTGGAACATTAAGTTCCATATTTTACACTTAATTCAATTTTTTTAAATAAATTAATTTTACCCCCTTGCATCTAAGCCACTGAAATATGAAAAAAAGACTTTTGGCACTATAGGACTATTTAAAAATTTTGAAGGTAAAATATTTAATGATTTGTATCCTGCAGCACGCTACCTGTTACAGCTTATAAAGAAATATTTTAGCTTTATTTTGCAAATCCCGTTTATTATTTTTTTATTTAAATCGTTTTATTATGCTGCTTATTGCTTTTAAGCATTTTTTATAAGGTTAGAAAGTTTATGAAATGCACCTTTTTTAGGAAGAACCATTAAGTTTTAAGAGTTAGTTTGAGTGTATCATAAAGCCGATGAAATAGCAGTAATATATTATAATTAATTTTTTTTACTGTAGTTGTATTCATCCTTAAACAAAGTATTGTTTTTTTTATTTATAAAATATGATTAACCCTTAGCATAATTTAAAAACCTTTATCGTATTTCGCTGTGAAGTTTACGTTTCCATTTTTTATAAAATGTATGTCATAGATTCAAAAGTAATGCAAAATAAAAGTACTTTTATTTCTTATACATATAATCTTTTAAATCTTTTTTATTACACATTTTTTTCCAAAGGTATTTAAACAAAGATTTTGCTTTTGGTCATGTTTAAAGCATAAATATTTAAATTTTAAAATGTCACTTAATTAATATATTTTTTGTTTATTATTTGCTTATTTGCTTTTTTAGATTATTGGTATTATTTTTAACCAATAATCACTAAACAGCTTTAAATAAAACTTGTTTATTAAATTTGGTTTTTCATATAAATGATTTCATAATATGATAATTCACAGCGTATGTTGTAAGTTAAAATAGGAAAGACGAATGATACCATCGGATGTATTATAGAATTATATTTTTGGATTATATTTCTACTCAAAACAAATAACATTTATGAAAGTGTTTCGACATTTAAGAATTTTACAATAACCAGAATACTACCAACATTAAAATAGGGTATTTTGCAATGCATAATACTAGATACACCTGTATTACACTTATCTGTGACTTTATGATATTTTTATTTCTAAAGAAATGTACATCATAAATACAAAAGTAATGCAAAATATAAATACTTAAGTTTTCTAGTTTTTTTATTTTAAAGCGTGTTTATTGTAACATTTACTATTTTTGTATGTACTTTTGCTTTATTTTTGATAATAATACATTACTAGCCTCTTCCGGTATCATTTCAAGTAATTTTATCTTAACCAGTATCTCTTTTTTATGTATTTCTGGACTTAAAGTTATTTTAGTTTGTAAAATGTAAAATATACCAAACAAGGTATATTTTAACTTACCTTATTTCTGTTACCTGTATAAACAACAAATAGATTAAATTACTTTAAATTTTACTTAAATACTTTACCGTACAAGGTACATAAATGATTTTGTTTAAATAATTTCTATGTAAATATCAACACCCTTCTTCTACAGACCAAGCAAAAATCTTTGCAGATGGAGCCGATTGTAGATATTGGCATAGTTTCGCGCTATATTGTTGGATGTCACTGTTGTGGTTAGTGATGAAATCCACAATGTCAGGCTAGTTGTGCAAAACCTGACTTTAATTTCCTAACAATTTAAGACGCTATATTTAGTGTTAATAACAAAGCAACGTTTTTCTCTTTATTTTGCTCAGAGAGTTAATAGGGTGGTAGTACTTGGGTTCATACATGCTTTCGTGAGCTGTATTGGGATTTAAAAACGATTAAGAACAAATGTATATCCACTTATTGGTGTAGAATCACTCTTTTTGGGTTTTTTTACCTTTTTTTCACTATAAACTTGGTGTATACGTATTTTTAAATAAAACTAAGTTTCTGCAAAACTGTATGATGCACAACTTTAATATAAGACGAAAATCACACTGTACCCCATTATAATTTTTATGCTATAAAAAGTTTGCCAAATTTTTAGGCCTTTTTGTTGTTAGGTAATCTTGCCTTTTTTGTAAAGAATAATAATAAATTAAACATTTTAAAAAATACTAGTATTTTGGATTATTTTTTTGAATTTAAAAAGTCTGTATCATTTTGTTTTTTATGTATGTCAATATGCATTTTGTAAATAAGTCCTAAAAAAATTATTATTTAATAATTTATTTATTAAAGGTATTATAAATATAAAGAAAAAAGTTCTACGCCAGTTATCGGTGGATATAATTTGTCACTAAGGCAAAACAAGTAGCTGCAAGCCATTCATAAAATCTTTATGAAGCCGGGTAGCAAAATTCGCTTTTCGTCTGCAGCCAAGTGGCAGGGCTCTAGAGACTGGCTTTATTTGATATTTTCAACGAGCTTCAGGTAATGTCAATAGAGATATCGCATTTTGTCCGCGTTTCTCTGAGTTTCTGAGAACTGTAAATTTAATATAACTGACTATACAATTATAGTTGAATTCTTTTATTGGATTTAATAAAATACCTACTTGTTACGCAATATAAATATGTTATGTTGCAAATTTAGATATGCTTCCCATTTATTTTCAGATGTCTGACTTTAAATTATTGAATTAGTATAAATATCAAATAAAAGCTTGCACGTTTATTCTAAACATCCGTAAGTGACTTAAAAATGAAATAGGCTTTTATAAAATTGAATATATGCACACTTTTTTTAAAAAAGAAAAAGACTGAGGAAAAATAGTCTTGTGCAGGCAGTTGAATAGTCTACGCATTTCAGGGATGAAGGACTAGATAAATTAAAAAGTTTATGGGTTATATAGATATAGTTCCATTTAAAATGGCCTTAAAAAAAATTAAAACTGAGTACTTGTTTAAAGCAAAAGCTGGGGAAATATCTACTTAAGAAACAAATGGCCTAACAGCTTACAAAAAAGAAAGTGTGACCGTAAAGATCGCTCAAAAGTGCCAGTTTTTTAACAATTCACAGAGAGGTGAGGAAAACACATACAAGTATGTATTTTAAATCGAATTAATCGTCGCAAAAAATTAGGATGAAAATTGCTTTTCGTTTTTTTGCAAATTTTCAAAAATCCCTCCCATTTAGGAATTGGGAAGTTGCCAAATCTGAAGATTTGCGAAAAAAACAAACACTTCTTGCATAAGATAACATTTTTAAAAATTTTCCTCACAGTAAGGGTGGCTTTTAATCGAAACTCTCTTTGAACGTTGGTTTTATGTTAATATCATATTTGAAATATCCTAAAACATCTAAAAAATTGTTTTCAACATTTTTAGGTTGTATATGTTTCTTCATTTTAGAGGATGAATACCACATTGCAGGGGTGGTTTTGGTTAAAAGTGAACTCGAAAAATCTAAGTACACCTGTTTACTTGGAACAAAAAATACAAAGCCAAGCTCTTTTTAAAAAAGCATGCTGCTTTTTTCAATTTTTCCTATTGATGAGGATAGTTTCACCCTTAGATATGGGTGGTTGATTATCATATACATTTATTTTTTATTAGACATTTCCTGAAAAACCGGTTTCTTGCCATTTTCAAAGTTACATATGATTTTATATATTTAAAGGGATGATTTCACCCCCACATAGTGCATGGGGGTTAGTTTACAACCTTTTCAGGAAAGAAAATGTATTATTTTATTTTTTCCAGGTTCATTCGAAACAAAAATCGCAGTGAGAATAACTTTTACTAACACTGCTATTTTCGCAATTCTTCAGATTTGGCAACTTTCTAACCCCCAAATAGGGGTGATTTTTAAACATTTGCAAAAAACAAAAAACCGTGCTCATCCTAATTTTTTGCAATGAGTAATTTGGTATAAAATACATATCTGTATGTCTTTTTCCCATCTCTCTGTGAATTGTGGAAAAACAGGCAAGTTTTGCGGTCACTCCTTCTCTTGTGAATGTGGGATTATTATCAGTAATGCTCACGCTTTTTTTTGGGCATGGGTTTATTTTTGAATTTCGAGAAACCTTTTAGGCATTCACTTAATATGTTTGCTATTGTCTAACTTAAAACACATAAAAATATAAGGGTAATTTTTTATATTTTTTTTAGTAACAATACAGCAAAGTAGTTAACCAAAATCTTGGCATAGAAAAATATTTGTTGGATTATCAACAGATAAAACCACTTCGGTTCTGGTCCCAGGGTTTATATAGATCTGTGATTATGTATGTAGATAAGTGCTTTTCAGATATCAAACCATTTTTTTATGCTTAAATATATAAAAAAAGAAAATAACTTTTTGGTAGAAGTCATTTAGTAGCTTCTTGTTCTGGGTCTTGGCCTTTTAAGTTATAAACATACGTCTTTATAAGCATTTATAGTCGGCAGTATTTTAATAAAGAAAATTTGTATATATCTTGAATAACCTAATTCAGGTTGAACTACTGTTTCACCTAATTCAATATTTTAAAACTCTTTCAAGCAAATTAGTAAGTGTTTTTGCTGGAACTAGGCGCAAGCAGCCGCCGTCGACATCAGGGTCTGGTCGCGTGCTGCTCCCGAAGCACCTGGCGCAGCTCCTACCGTGGATGCTGTGGCGGCGGGTGCGTCGCTAAGCAACGAGAGATCAATAAAACAATCAAACGACTACGCCCTCAAAATCGGCGACCTACAAGTTTGGGATGATAATGATACACTGCTCAACCGAATGTACGCGGCTTGACCTAAAACTTTTGTAATAAAGCTTGCTAAAGCCCTTTAATGGTATTGGTGTTACTTAACACGCAAAAAATACCTCTTGTATGAATAAAGTATAAGCAAAATTCTAGATAAAACTAAAAACAGGTACCAAATGCTTACTTAGCTTTAAGAAGATGCGGGAAAAACGTACTGTGTTAATAAAAGCTCTAGTTCTTCAATAGTGATTTGCTAATAACAATATCAAAATTGTTTTATCATAAATAACTCAAAATAATAAAAATGATAAATAAAAGGTTTTTGTTTAATTCTATATTTTTATGCATTTTTATGCAACCGTGTAAAGTGACTGCTAGAACTTTTATTGGCAAACATTAAAACACTCGAACCATATTGTTTTCCAATCACTTTAAATTATAAACTGTCAAGTTTTAATTTAAATCATTTTGCTAAAAACCGCTTGAAATATTTCGTAAATATATATATATTTTTTTTTGTTTTTTTTTTTTTTGATTTTACTGATTTTACCTAAATCAAATAGAACTTTAAAAAACCCAGTGTATTTGTTTTATTTTTAATGTTTCAAGAAAAATAGAACTAGCTGAGTAATATTAATTTACGAATAAATTCCATTAATAGACCCTAATTAGTATTATTTAATGAAAATAACAAACTGTTCTTTACCTTACTAATTTATTGTTTTACGAAATAATCTGTTCCCATTCCTAAACAAGGAAAAGTTAATTTATCACAGTTATTCTTAATCTTCTTGGACCCATCGTTCCCGAGAAGATATTGTAGAGCAAGAGCCCGTGATCGTAAGACTTACGTCATAATATACAAACTATGACTCTGCGCAATGTCCGCCACAGGGTAGTAACAAACGATATTCACTAAGTACTTCGGATCATCGTGGTTTGCGAGAAAATATGAAAAGTAACTTTTCAAATAGCATTATGTCCATCTGAAAAGCAAATTGCGTTTGATGCAATTTTAGAAACAAGTTGCCAACTTTATAGAAACCTATAAAAACAACGGATTAAAACGTATTGGAAAAATAAGTAATTACATGGCAAAAAGTGGCAAACACATCAAAATTAATTTTGTCCACGAATGTAACCACTTCATAAACTACACAGAAAAAAACATATTATCAAATAGAGTATTTAGATATTTTTGTTTATATTTATTTAAATTGAGATTACCAATTCTTATTTGAAGAAAGCCACCTTAAAAGAAATATTTCAAAATGATTTTTAAAATATTTCATATCCTCAGAATATATTTTCACTTTAAAAATACAGTCTAAAGCTAAGACTTTCATGATTTTGGTTTGAACTTCTTTGTTGTTCAGTTTAAAATAACATATAATTTTACTTTGAATTTCAGTTACTTTTAAAATAAAAAGTGGTCATTTACAATTAAAATGACATATCATTTAAAGAACGCGTCCTGTATGTTCAATTTGAAACATTTGGATTGCTCAATTTGAGAATATATTTGCGATATAATCTAAATATAAAATTTTTGAAATTCGGAAATTTTCATTTCTAGAAAGTCCACCTACGATGTACCCCGATTGGCACCGGAAATTCGCGGTGCTTGGTTTGCCGGTCATTCTTGTGATTATAGATCAAGGTTGAAGGGTGTAGCGAAATTTAATCGGACTGTTCTAGTCCCGTTGCACGTGTTTTGTTTTGGGTGTTTGTACGATTAAATAATGGGAATTGAAGACATTTTACAACATTGGGGATGTGATAGTGCTATTCAAGCCTAGGTAAGTATTTACACCATTGTTTTATAAAACTGTTGTCCAAAAAACCAAGGGTCGATAGATCTCAATTGTCACCAAAACAGGCATTTTTATTTAAATAAACTTACCTATAGGAGCATACGCTTTTGTTTCGTAACTAAACATGTTTATATAAAATGTTAGATATTAACTGACTAAAAAAACTACTAAGTACATTGTATAAACCATTAATATTGTTACAGGCTACCGAATATGAGTACAGAGTGTGATAAAATTCAGTATACCTAACTAACAATATATACATATACCTACCTACATGTCTAATAAATTGTATATTTTTAGGCATTATTTTTAAAATAAAAATTTCTTATTTAACTATTCAAAAAATCTTAAATAGAATTGAAAGGCATTGGCGCGCGTTAATATATGGGTAAATGAAATTGACTAAAGCTATTCTAAGCAAACTGCTTTTAGTTAAGTATTTTATTATAAAACTTTGATTCCCTGTAGCCTATAGGTACCCCAAACTGCACCTGTTTGAAAAAAATTCTTACAAATAAAATGTATAATAATAATACATATTATGTATCTTGCTTTCTATATATTGTATAAGCCTGAGTATCTTAACCTTTTTAGTTAAATGTTTACGAGTACCTAGGAAAAACGTAGTATACGATTTGATAAACAGTTTTTTGAATTAATTATATTTAAAACACTTTGTACTTGTAGTTTGTCGCTCCTGTACAGGGTCTTTGATTATATTTACGTGGCTTCTGAAGCCTTTATTTTTGAAGACAGAAAAAAATGTTTTATATAAAAATTGTAGGATTTTTTCCATACTATCTTTTGAAATTATCAGCAAAAAATATCGCAATAAAGAAATGGAAAATTATAGGCAACTTCAACTTTTTTAAATGAAACACCCTGTATATTATAAAGCACAAAAAGATATTTTTTTTTCTGATTTCAAATATATAACTTAATTTATATTTGGTTTAACCGTTTTTGAGATATTTTAGGTTAAATTATTAAAAAAATTACAAAAAAGTTTAAAATATTAGTATCAAGAAAGCCATGAAAACAATAAAATTGCTGAAAAATGTTGCTGAATTTGGTGAGGGTTTTTCTGGACCAATAATTTTATTCTTGTATTAAAATCCCAAAAATGAAGGAATACTTGTCGGTGAATAGAATTTTATTTAACAACTTTGGATTGCTGCATAAACTATTTTCCAATGCATACGGTCCTGCATGTTTTGTTCAAAAATATTCTGAACGGACATAAATTTATAAGGATAAAATTTGTAAAAATTTAAGGTTAAATAAATTTTATAATCTGTTTAATTAAGTTCCTACTATTAATGTATTTAATAGTATATAATAGATGGTACCCGTTGTTAAGGATATAATAAGTAATATTCCCTTTGCACTGTCGTCACATTATTATTCTTACCATAAAAAAACGCATAATAGCGATTTTTTGTTTTTCTGAATAGCGCATTGACAAAAAAGCAATACAAAAAAACTATTTTTAATAGTTAAAATAATAAATTTCAACTTTTTACAATATCAATACGTCAAATGTATTAAAACAATTTTGTTGTTTTCATAGCTTTCTTGATACTAATAATATGATTTTTTTTTCAATTTATTTATATTTTAAGCTTAAATATCTCAAAAATGGTTCATCCAAATATCATCAATGTTTATATATTTGAAATCAGAAAAAAAATATCTTTTATTGTAGGCGCATAATATACAGGGTGTTCCATTTAAAAAAATTAATGTTGCCTATATTTTTCCATTATTATATTGCGATATTTTTTTACCGATAATTTCAAAAGATTATATGGAAAAAAACCTACAATTTTTATATAAAACATTTTTTTCTGTCTTCAAAAATAAAGGCTCCAGAAGCCACGTAAATATAATCAAAGACCCTGTACGTATGTATAGGAGTTAATTTACTTTTAAATTAAATTTTAACATGCATTTTATTTATATTTTATTTTTATTTATCTGTATGTTGGTATAGAAATCTGATATACCCACCTATTTACTTATTACAGAAAAATGTGTTGCTTAATATTTTAATTTTAGCATTTCAAATGTTTATTTTATTTTTAGAAAATGTCAGAGGAAGACCAGTTGCCAGAGTTGTCCGAAGGCCTTCTTAAAAAACTAATCCCGTTGGTTGGGCCTCGAATGACTGTTCAAAGAAAAATAGCTGAACTGATTTTATTTCGTTACGAAGTTGAGAACAAGACTGTTTCTTTTTCCAAGAAAGTAGAACTTAAAGTTAATTCTTCTATATTGAAAATTATATTTTGTTATTTAACAGATTTTCAAAAAGCTTCAGCAAGATATTTTTTAATAAACATTAAGATTTTTTACCTGTTGTTTTTTTGTAGTTGTCAGCTAAACCTGTTATAATTATAATGGACTTTTTTAAACACAGGAAAAAAACTTTAAAAAAATTGTATACCTATATTAATGTTAGCTAAACGTAATAATGGATTTTTATCATTTGTAAAAAGTAACCGTATATTTTTCGTATTTCCAAATTTAATGAAAGTAACGTTGTTTAGGTCAAAATGTTGAGGTCATATACAACATTATTTTACTAAAATTGACTGAATACGGAAAAAATCCGGATACGTTAAAAATGAATGTGTTCAGTTATTGGTGCAACTTCTGTTTAAATGTATTATACAGGGTGTAACAAATTCGAGTGTATGCATGGGGATCTTAAAAACCGTAAGAGATACGAGGTTGGTTAAATTAAGGTAAAGTTGCGCATTTACTTGCCCTATAAAATGCCGTTTAAAATGTGTAATTTTTCCAAATAGTTCCAGAGATATACAAAAAAATAAAATTTTCAAAAATTGATCTTTTTTTTCTAACCTTATTTATTAACCGATTTTAAAATTAATAACACATTATACTTCCACTTTATTTCCCTAAATATTAGTGTTTTAGGATTTGTCATTCCAACGTATATGGCGTACACAAGAAAAATAAAGTTGATGATGGTCGTCAGAAAAGAAACGTTGAATGGGAAACCCAAAAACACTAATATTTAGCGGAAATAAAGTGGCTATGTGAATGTGTTATTAATTTTAAAATCGGTAATAAATAGGGAATTAGAAAAAAAATACATTTTTCAAAATTTTGGTTTTTCCCGTATATCTTTGGAACTATTCGAAAATCTGAAACATTTTAAACGGCATTTTGTTGTCAGAAAGCAGCAACTTTGCCTTAATTTAACCGACTTCATTACATGGTTTCCAAAATCCCCATGGATTCTCTCGAATTTTACAACCTGTACATATTTCAGTTCTAAAAATGTCAGCATATTAAACCGAACATGTTAAAATTATTAAATTAAGTAGTTAATATTTTCATTTTAATATTACAATATCACTAAATAAAACAAAACCTACTTATACCAAAGATTTGCTATAATAAAACCAAAATTTAAATATTTAATTTGAGTATATCATATTCTTAGAAATACAAATTGTAGGCTCAGATTTAAAGTACGATATTTTATTTTAAACATACTAACATTTCCGAATTAACTTTTCAGATTCGGTAGAATCTTCAATATAACAAAATCATATATGTATTTCTAAAGAAACTTTCGACTTATGCTGAGCTACTGATATCTTCATTCTAAATCTTTATAGTAACAATTTGATTCAATTGCATGCATAGAAATAAATCTTTCATGTGTTACAAATAACGATGTGTATATTTAATTTAAATAAATTTAAATGAAGATTTTAAATTCTCAAATTAAAACAATATAGTCTTGGGGATATACAAAGCTAAGATAACCTTAAACTAATATTATTATGCTTAAATTTAGTATATTCTTTTTTCCGTGTATTATGTTCGATTGTCCCCTAGGAGACCGCGCTGTCGCATGAAAGCAGGTGTCATTTTATTTTTTAATCTACACTCTTTAATTGCGCCAACAATTTTAAGGAATCCTTAGCACAGGATAATCTATAAAATGGCCAAACAAGCAATGTGGTTGGTTACATTGGAGATGAAAGAAATACTTAACGCTAAGAGTTCCTTAAAATTGTTGGTGTATTCAGTCATAAGTAATATTTTCTGTGTTGTTAAGCAAAATAGTTTAAATATAAAATGGATAATGTTAAAGTAGGGAAATACATTCAAGAATCACGAAAAAAAAACACCAAAATTTTTAACGTAAAGTCGCATTAAAACGCAATATGTCCAGAATAGACCACAACAAAATCAATTTTGTGTACTTGAACGCAACAAAATGTATTATGTCTGAACAATTTTTGCAATTTTTTATCAAGTAGAACTTATTTTGATTTACATCAGGTCATCTATAATTAGTGTCGTTCATTATCTTTCAAATACTAACATTATTACTTTATAATAAGCTAGTAAAGTGTAATAGGTTTTTCGCTTCTACTTAAAAAATATGTAAAATGGACATAATGCATATTGAAAAGTTGCTCCTTATATTATAATTCACGCCATTTATTTTCTTACAGTAAGTATCGTGGCAAATTTTAGTAAATGTAGTTATTTAAGATTATCAGATAAATTTCATTTTACCGACGGCTTCTCGGAGGTAGCCAACCACCTGGTGGGTTGCTCTGTAAAATATTAAAAAAATAATAAATTTTACTTGGTACCACAGATATGTTTTTTCTTATTTTGAAAAGATATGACATTTTTAATACAATGACGCCTCTTTTAGGATATGCTAACAATCTAAACTCGTTCTATTACAAAAAAAACTTATGCACATAAATAGAATTTCGTAAACTTTAACTCCTTCTGGAGGAGCCTTAAAGAACAAAAGATGATCAAATTAAATTTTCCATCGCTACTTGATTTTAGTACTCTAGAATAAAATTTTTTAAAATAAATATTTTACAGCAGAAGTGTCAAAAACTAACATAGGGAACGTCATTGAATTTAAAATGTCCTATTAAAATAAGAAACAATATATTGGTGGTGCTATTTTAAACTTGAAAGTCCTAGTCATTCTCAGTCAAACCGGAAGTGATATAAAACAATTAAATAGGGCAAACAATGCATATTTATGTTAAATGCCGACATACAAAATATTTTCTTTTAACTTAAAGAATAAAAATTTTACAAGGCGGAACCACCTCTAAGAAATACTCTTAATTAAGCTTTATATACAGGGTGCCCAAAAAAAGTGGACGAAACTTCAACCTTGTATTTATTGGTCAAAAATAACCATACTTTTTCCTATAAACGTATATCGGCATACATCCCCTAAGAGAGCTACTCCCCTTCAAAAGGGTACACCCGAGGATGGTTTTTTTCTAATTATTTCTAAAACAGTTAAAAATAAAATTTTAAAACTTTGAAATATTACTAATTTTAATATGCTGAATTCAAATATGGATACAAAAATTTTATAACTTTGTCATATGCCTATCATTTAAAGAGGTAAGCCCAAAAAATAACTCAAATATTTTTATATGCCAACTTTTCTTTTTTATTCTTTCAGTTTTTGAGAACTTAAGGTTTTTTTACGTAAAAAAGTATCTCCTAGTCGGTATCGCTAGGACTCATCATTTTCGAGTAAACCGCATTTAAAAATTACGCCTTGAAAAATAATTGAAATAATAATTGCTATTGACAACAACATTTGTTGTGATAGATTAGTTGCCATTTTGCTTTCAAATTCTTGACTTTTTTTATGAAAAACTTTTCGAACCGTGAGAAAGTCGATATTTATTTTATTTACGGTTATTGCAATGGTAACGCACATGCCGCTGTACGAGAGTACCAAAGGAGGTTTTCTGCACGAAGACTTCCACATTGGAAAGTATTTGTCCGGTTTTACAGAAACTTGCTGGAATTTGGATCCTTTAAACGTGCTCGAGGGCAAGGAAAGCCTATGAAAAATTATGATTATGAGAGAGCGCTAAATAGAATTGAGGAAAACCCTTAAATATTATTAGGAACCCTGGAAACTTATACAAATATCCCTAAATCAAATGTAGATATTTAAATAATTTTAGTAAATCCTAAGCTAGTTGTTTAGATCAAATTACTTAAAATCAATTACCTATCAATGTAATGAGGTTTATTTACTATGAGATATGAGAATTATTTTAAAACATTTTTTGATTGAAAGATGCAGGGATTACACCCTTTTTATTATCAGAGGGTACAAGATTTAAGAGACGAAGATTTTCGAGTTTGAGTAGAATTTTGTCGTTGGATTCTAGACCACCCATATTCTTCAAGAAAAATTTTGTGGTCGGATGAAGGAACATTTTCTAGAGGTAAGGTATTCAACAGCCGTAACACATTTTTGGAGTGTCGAAAATCCAAGAGTGGTTCGAAGAACCAACCACCAACATACGTTTTCCTTTAATTTATGGGCAGGTATGATAGAAGATAAATTGATAGGACTAATAATTTTACCAAATAGAGTAACCGGTCGTCAGTATTTAAATTTTCTTCAAAATGATCTGGGAGAATTACTAGACGACGTTCTCATTGGCACTGAGCTAGAAATGATTTTCCAGTACGATGGGGTACCAGCCCACTCCAGCCAACTTGTCAAAAACTAGCTAGATGAAGGTTTTACTGGTAGGTGGATAGGTCGAGGTGGTTCAATACACTGGCCAGCGCGATCTCCTAACCTTAATCCTCTGGATTATTTTTTGTGGGGTAATATATGTAACATTATTTATGCCACAGAAATTGATACCCAAGAAAAGCCTGATCAAGATCAGATCAAATTAAAGAAAATCGATTTAAAATTCTTAGATTTACCCAGAATATAAGAGAAAGATCCAGGTTGTGCGTTCAAGAAAATGGAAACTTGTTTAAAAATTTACTTCAGATAAACTAGTATTTTTAGTGTTTTTTACCTTGAATACATTTACCCTACTAATTTTTAATTAATTACCACAATAAATTTCAATGCCATTACCAGGTGTTTTTTTTAAATATGTTATTGTAAATACTATGCAGCGTAATTTTTAAATGTGTTTTACTCGAAAATGGCGAGTCCTAACGATACCGACAAGGGGGTCCTTGTTTACGTAAAAAATCTTTAGTTCTCAAAAACTGGAGGAATAAAAAAGAAAAGTTGGCACATAAAAATGTTTGAGTTATTTTTTTAGGCTTACCCCCCTAAATGACACGCATTTGTCTAAGTAATCAAATTCTTGTATCCATATTTGGATTTAGCATATCAAAATAAGTAGTATCCCAAAATTTTTAAATTTTATTTTAAATTGTTTCGGAAATAATTAGAAAAAAACATCTTTACCCCTTTGAATGGGCGTAGCTTCCTTATAGACCGAGCGCTCGCGGCATAAAAAAGAGACCGATTTTTTACAGGCTGCCTTTGATACGGTTGATATTTCTAGCCACAAGCTATAGATAGATGCACCTATTAAGTTCCGCAACGTGTTACTTCATATATAAACATTAACTTTAATTAGCAAAAAAAAGAAGTTTCTTAAATCAACTTTTTACAGTCTGCCAATTGTTGAAGCATAAGGCTAGATTGCCAAATCCACAAAAAAGTTGCAGGCAGACGGTTTTCTCCAGTACAACAATAAAGCATTCTAATGATAGTTCGCAAAAAAATCGTGTAACTAAAAACACTTTTTTACAGTCTGCCAAGCACAATTTAGACTAATGTGTGCATAAGATTGACGAATTTTCACAAGGCAGATTTGTTTCTCGATATTTAAAATTGATGCATAAAAGTTAATTAACAAATTTTTCACAGTATTTAGAACAATTTTTTCGTCTGCCTATTGACTAAATAACAACTTTTACAATAAATATTTCATATTAAATTATTAGCATACTAATTCACGAAGTTTAAAGTATAGGCAGACGAAGTTTACAATTTTTTACAGTCTGCTATTGTTTTCAAACAATATTTAGGTAATAAATACACAAACTATTGAATGGCAGACGATTTGTAAAGGTATTTTAAAAATGGTTATTTATTAACGTAAGTTAAAAATAATTATTTATTTATTTAAAAATCCGTACATAAAAATGTATTTTTTAAACGTTTGTCACATAACACAAACGCTCCTGATTGGTCGAGTTTATAACGACGTCACCTGCTTGTTTGCCTACTTGCGCCTACTTGTGATATATTAGCTTTCGAAACTGTTTTAATAAGATTTTCTTATATTATCCATTGTTTTTGTGTGATTTTTTTGCAATATTTTACAAATTCTGTCAAGTACTTTTACCATGGCCAACTATTTTGTAAAAGCAAACAGCAGAAACCTGCGGAGGTTCGGGGTTCGATTCCACTCCATACTTTTCTTTTTTTTATACTTCTTAAATAAATTTAAATATATATTTAGGTATGTTTATTAATATTAATTAAATTAATTTCTTTTCATTTTTATTATTATTATACATTTTTTACATAAGATGTGGGGAATATTTGCAGAATTATTGGGTAAACTTGAGCTTTTTGTGTGTAAATTTATGAATATTTTACAACAAAACAGTTATTTCGTTTTTAGATGTTATACAAAAATAATTTGTTAAAAATTAATTTTGAAAAATATTGATGTTAAGAAATAAACTTTCAGAATCCCAATTACGTGACACATTACGTAATTGGGATTGTAATTACTCAGAAAACCTCAGTATTTTATTCTAAAACTATTATGCGTAAATTTTAATTACACAGAAAAAGTCGGGATTTACCGGGGTCAAGTGGCGTTAGGACGCCATGGTCAGGTGATGAAAGATTGACCGGGGTCAGGTAGGGTTATGTGCATCATGATGCATGCAAAGAACATCGTAGTGCACCTAACTTTACCCCCATCAATCTTACGTTACCTGCCTACCGCGCGATTTTATAATATTCAAAGTTTCAATTAACGCTAGATGTACCATCATAAATCGTCTGCCATTCAATAGTTTGTTTATTTACTAACTAAACATTGTTGGGATACAATGGCCGACTGTAAAAAATCGTTAAAAGTCTTACTTTTATTTTGCAAATTAAAAATAGTTTTGCAGTTATATCTATACATCGTATTAGGCTGCCATTTGTTTTATTCAATATTCTGAACTGTTAAGTTTATATTTAAATAACTTTTACACTGTAAAAATTTGTTCTGAAATACTGTAAAAAATTTGTTAAATAACTTTTATATATAAACTTTTAAAAATCGGGAAACAGTCTGCCTTGTGAAAATTCGTCAATCTCATGCACACATTAGTCTAAATTGTGCTTGGCAGACTGTAAAAAAGTGTTTTTAGTTACACGATTTTTTTGCGAACTAGCATTAGTATGCTTTACTCTTGTACTGGAAAAAACCGTCTGTCTGCAACTTTTTTGTGGATTTGGCAATCTAGCCTTATGCTTCAACAATTGGCAGACTGTAAAAAGTTGATTTAAGAAGCTTCATTTTTTTGCTAATTAAAGTTAATGTTTATATATGAAGTAACACGTTGCGGAACTTAATAGGTGCATCTATCTATAGCTTGTGGCTAGAAATATCACCCGTATCAAAGGCAGCCTGTAAAAAATTGGTCTCTTTTTTCTGCCGCGAGCGCTCGGTCTATTAGGGGGATGTTTGCCGATATATGTTTATAGGAAAAATTGGGTTATTATTGAGAAATAAATTCAGGGTTAAAGTTTCGTCCACTAATTTTGGGACACCCTGTATATCGATTTGGGGTAGCAATTTTATACACTTGTAATAACCGTTACTTGCCAAAGCCGCGATGATGCGAAGTTCTCAGTAAGCCAATTGTTACTACACCTGTTGGCGACATTGTGCACAAAAACTGCTGACTTAACAATGGCGGATTCAGAGGGATGCGAATGGGCGATCGCCCC
Source organism: Listronotus oregonensis (assembly GCA_019359885.1). Lineage (NCBI taxonomy): Eukaryota > Metazoa > Arthropoda > Insecta > Coleoptera > Curculionidae > Listronotus > Listronotus oregonensis. Next base: position 91,820 of record JAHBCN010000876.1, read on the forward strand.
CCGGCAGCCAAAAAAAAAGGAAAAAAACGAGTTTAAAATGGAAGAACGTAACTGTTGTTACGGTCTTTAGTTAGTTATTAATTAAAAACTGCTTATGTTGCCTATTGCATTTCGTTAGGCCTTAGTTATTTATAAAAAATAATGTGGTCGCTATAATACGTAGACCTACTAGTCCAGAAAACAAAGCTAAAAAAGCGTGAAACCAGGCAATTTTTTCAAAATGCATAGATTTGCATGAAAATTTGGGATTAAGCTTTTACCCTCCTCTTCAAAATCTATATTATGCCGATGGGCGCTCTTTAATTGTTAGGAGTAAAAACTACCCTTTATTGCTAAAACCTATAAAACTATACATTAAAGCTTAAGTTAAGTAAAATTTCACTCAAGTATATTAAAAAAGTAGTATTTTGTTTCTTTGAAACAATATTTGAAATATTTTAGCTTTAGCCCTTAAAAATCAAACCCTATTATGATTAAATTTTTTTAAAAATATTTACTATAATTATTATATTATCACAGTGTTTGCATAAAAATTTTGGATTAAGCTTAACTTACCTTTCTCTTCAAAACTCCATTATGCTAAAAGTAGCTTTTTATTTTTTGGGGGTAAAAACTACCTCTTATTGCAAAAACCTTCCAAAACTTTCATATTCAAGCGTAAGTCACAAAAAATTAGGCTCAACTATGTTGAGAAATAAGTATTTAATTCTAAATGAATTGAATTGAAACATTATTTAATATATCAACCCTTGAAAAACAACCCTTATTATGATTTAATAAAAAAAATTATTTACCATAGAAAAAATAACATAATGTCACAGAGTTGCAATTAAAAAATATGAATGCTTAAAAGTATTACAAATTTAATTTTGTAATTTTTAATCCTCAAAAATCCATCCCTTACAATATTACAATGCAAAAAAATACAAAACCGCGGATTTTTTAAAAAATGCATCGAATCGCATAAAAAGTTGGAATTAAGCTCGACTCACCCTTAAAGTGTGCATTATGCCGATAAGCGCTTTTTTATTTTTTAAGAGGTGAAAACTACCCCTTATTACTAAAACCTTTAAAAACTACTTTACTTTTATATTTAAGCTTTAATCAAGTAAAACTTGGCTCAAATAAGTTGAATAATAAATGTTTAATCTTAGAAATATTAGTTGAGGTAATTCAACACTTAAAAGTAGCCCCTATTATAGATTAATGAAAAAAATATATATTTAATGGATAAAATAGAAAAAATACGTACAATTACAATAAAAAGTGTATTAAAATAAAAAGATATTAACAAAAAAAATGTATTTGGGCTTTTGGAATGCACCAAAAAATTGGTTTTTAAGCATAACTCCTTCAGTTTTTATGATAAAAAGTTCTTAAAAAAAACATTTTGTTTTTTTTAAGAGTGATGTATATTAAAACGGTTAAATACCCTTAATTTTTTAAAGGGGTAAGTCTAAAGGGCTGAAAAAATGTAGTGCTCGTCTATACACACGCGTTTGAAACGTTTATATCTCATATTAGGTTTCGAGTTATTTTAAAGAAAAGATAATTTTTTATTAAAATTCTGAAATTTGATTGTCACTTGCAGCTGCATTTTTTTTCAAAATTAAGCAATTTAAATCGGTTAAAATTTTGGAATGTTTTTATAATACATAATTAAAGAAATTCTAAAAAGGGCTACCACTCAGTTTAATTGGGGAAGTAATTAGGGGGTTGTTTTTGAAGATTTTTGCACTCAAAAAATTTTGTACGAACCTTATATTAATCATAAATCACTCAATTTTTATAATAAATACCTTTTTTTTAGAAAGGTCAGTTTTTTGGATAAAATGCATACTTATCGAGTTATTTGCAAAATGTTGAGTTTATCGACGACTTCGACTTTCGATTGCAAATAACTCGAAAAGTATACATTTTACAAAAAAAATGCATAGAACATTTTTTGCTTAGAAATCATTTTTCTATCGATTCTTGTGGTTAAAATATAAAAAAATTCTACCTTTGAGATGGTTTGGCAACCACCCTCAAGGTAAAGGCGCCCTTCGGCAAGATATAGATTTTGATCCTTCGACTATTTCCTATATACTGTCAAAATTTCAAGTCATTCCATGCATTTAAAAAAAAAATGCTAGGCAAAATGGTTCGTTCTCTGGAGATGGTAGGGATTTTCTGAATCCGCCCTTGTGACTTAACAGTTTTGCTGAAACATTTTAGCTGATTTAGTGATAATAAAAAAAAAATAAAACGATGTTGTTCAAATGTTTTATATATACTGAATACATTTTAAAGCATTTTAGCTGACCTGGTTATAGTAATAACGGAAATGGATGATGGTTGTTCTCATGTTTAATTTTAAAAGTTCCTTTTTTATAAATTGCACTAATAACATTCCAGGGGCACGGGCATTTTCTATAAGGATCCAAAAAATATCGATTTTCTTATCCCTCCAACGAAAGACCATTTTAACAAGTAAATATTTTTGAGATTAAATAAATAACAACCTACAAAAAAGATAGCTAGAAGTTCACAAAGAAAGAACGCCCTGCCCTGTTCTCAAACTACTTTAGCTTACATTCAAGCTTTAATAAAAATTACCAAACTAAACAAAGAAGTAGACCTACTTTTTTCACTTTACCTAAAAATGTCAAGTTTACTGATTATTCTTACTGAATAGGTGTTGTCGCCTTCACTATTTCTTTAGTGTCACTGAATCAATCAAAATATTTAGCGAAACTGACACGTCATAACCCGCCTTTAGCCATTCAAAGCTTCCTACTTGTCTAATTAGAAAAAACGAATTTTGTAAATTAAACTTATATTTTATTATTTGCAAGAAAATGATTCTTAAAACGAAATTTTCGTTTAAAAGCCTCTTTGTTTTCTTGATTTTACATCTAGGTTGGGGAGTGTAGCAAAAAATGTCTTAAAGTGTATTTATTCAAGCATGCTGTCGGTCGGTGGTCTGATGTATGGGGTGATAGCCGCTCACAGGGGAAAATTACCTATTAGCAAATAAATAGTAAAGTGGAAAATGGTCTTTAAAAGAATACGTTTTAAGGTTAAAGATACTTACGGGGTTTTTTGTATTTTATGTGGGTTGATATAAAAAAGGCACTAAGAATGATGTTCTTAGGAAATAATTAAATTTAATAACCACAACTAATGTATCTCCTTTTTGCCAAAATAAGTATTTAAACTTTTTACATGTTGTGCAGCTCTTATCAAATATTTTTAAAAATCTTGTAAATGCGAATGTAAGCTGAAACCTTTCTTACTATGAACATGAAATTTTTCATTTTTAGTGAACAATCCACTTTTTGAATAGATGACTCTTGTTACTAAATTTTTACAATACCATGTTTCACAAAATGTCTTATTGCAAACTTATATGTAATATTTATTCGATGTATACAGGGTGTCCCAGAAGTAATGGGACACAGAGCAACAGGAGATTCCTTAGGAAGCAACTGTTTTCGAGATGAATGCATTTTAAAGGGGCCAACAATTTTCCTATGGAAAATGGTTTTCGGCCAATTGTTTTCAACACGCTGATCAAAAATCCTTATGGGCACAAAACCCAAAAATCCCTCTAACTCCCCCAAAATCACCCTTAAAAGTCTTCAAATCCCTAAGGACTTTTAAGGCTGATTTGGGGGCTAGAGGGGTTTTTGGGTTTTGTGCCCGTAAAGACTTTTAATCAGCGTGTTAAAAACTATTACTCTGCAAAGTTTAAAAGCAAAGGGTCGAAAACCATTCTCCATAGGAAAATTGCGGAGTCCTTTAAAATGCATTTATCTCAAAAACAGTTGCTCCTAGAGACCTAAATGAGGTATACATTTTTGACGCAGAGGAAATTGTAGTAACTACTTTTTTAATAAACAGGTTAATATACTAACCTTAAAAAAGTTGCCACCTAAAACACGTGGGGTAGGTGTAGCTAGCGCCCTCTACCAGCAACATCAAAAGTATGGATAAATTTGAATTTCTTTCCTCAAAAAACCCTCAAATCCCCAATTTTGTACCGCCATGTCATTTAGTTAAAAAATTATTACGAAAAAACAAAAACAAAATTAAAAGTTTAACACCCTGTATCTTAGTTATTAGCAACTTTGAGATAAGGCAAGAGTACGTTAATTGCATTATTTTCACCTAAGAAACCTGTTGTTGCTCTGTGTCGCATTACTTCTGGGATACCAGGTATATATTTTTGTTTTAGCTTTGACCAAATCAATATCAGACTTAGTACTTGCACCATTTCATTTTCTTCCATTAATGGTTTTGCAAATAATAGTACCCTTTCCTTTAGACCAAAATGATTATATTTAAGGAATGATAAAATGTCATGCAAAACAAAATAACTTTTTTCCAACTTTTTAACGCTTGTCTATATTTTATAACATCCTGGGATGCACGCTAATTTGCATTGCAATTAGTAATTATTTAAATAAACTACTATTTAAATAGCCTGTATTTTAAAATCACCAAAAGTTACTGAAGATTTGCGCAAGATATTCCCGTAATTTTCCAGCTTTGTTTCAAAGAGCGGTGCATGCCAGTTTTCTCAGATTATTATTCTGACTAAAATTCAATCCATTTCATTAGCATGCAATTCCGAATTTTTTGTTTTTTCATCATCAAGAGACCCTCTTGACTCTTTATGAAATTGTTGGATGCTGGATGCATGCATTCATTACAAGACCTGTGACAAGACCTTAAATCAGTTTATTCATTATAGGTACCTTACGTTCAAAAGGCATGTAGTGTAATATCACCAAATAGCACAATTTTTTTTTCACAAATAGAAATGCGATTATCATTGTCGTGCATGCAAGCGGCAGTCAAACAGCCTATTTCTTTCTTATCTAAGAAGATCACTTTCAACCCTTAAAGTGGAATGCGGAGTAAAATCATTTAACCTTAATTATGGTACATGTCATAACCTTTTATGATTTATTTGGATTTTAAACCAAATTAAGGCTTTTAATGACCGGTTGCACCAACAAATTTACCAAACCCTTAGCGTTAAGTATTCCTTAAATTTTCAATGTAGCCAGTCACATTGCTTGTTTGGCCATTTTAACGATTACCTTGTGCTAAGGGTTCCTGAAAATTGTTGATGTAACCCAGAGCAAGGACGGATCCTTCAAAAAAGGAATCGATTTATGGATCCGGATCCTCGTAAAGGAATCGAATCATCAATACGAATCACGATTCCTTTTTTAAGGAAAAAAATAATTGAATCCAGGGAATCGATTCCTATTTATTGGATCACGAATCCGGATTATCTTAAGTTTTTATACTCACAAATGGTAACTACGATACGAATAATACTACATAATCCAGATAATTAATCAAGCGTCAAAGATTTTAGCTCGGAGCCCAAGCCGCGATGTATAATTTTAGTGTTATTTTGAAGTGCTGGTAACTCTTAGCCAAATTAGTTTTTGGTAAATATTCTTCAAATTTGTATATGTTGTTTCTGAGTTCAACATAAATCCACCCTTAAATGGAATATTTTTTCGAAATGTATTCCAAACAGGCGCGTAGAGCTGGGGGGTTTAGTGGTTAAAACCCCCCTATGAGGCAAACAAAAAAAATAATACTACATAAATGTTCTAAAACTGCCCTATCATACTTAATACATATGCCATGGCAATCATGGCATGGGCCGTGTATTACGCACTGTCTATACCTTGAAAGTTTTAGTTCCGTATGGAGTTACGAATCATTCAAATCGTATACCTTCGCGCAATCTCGGGTATGCGATTGTAAAGCTACTTTTTAATGCAGATTTAGTTGGCTAATCTTTTGAAGAAAAATGGTAAAGCGATCAAATCAAAGCTTACTGCTAACTGAAGACAATGAAGAGCAAGACAGGCATCAAATTCAGAATATAATCGTTACGCATAAAACAGAGGTAAGCACAAAGTGCTTGAATGGTTTGACAAGAAGATGTAATTGAGGTTTTGTATTAAGTATAAGAAACTGTCTGTCTGTATGAATTTTAGTCCAACTTGGGTCAAATGTATTTTCAGTTCTCGCTAGAAACTCGAGAGTTGTAAAAGGTTAAAGTGAGTAGTTAAATACTCAAAAAGTATGCTTATTTATTTATTTATTTACTTGTAAACGGTTCATGCTATTGAAATGCGTTTTCCATATAGATATCGATTGAATACAATGTCCTGTACAATGTTTAAAAACTTTAAACCATTTTTCCATTTTAGGGTAGTTGTAGTACTAACCACAACTACCCTAAAATAGAAAAAAAGTATGGCAGGTAACAAAAAGTTACCCACTCCCAATATGTATAATAATAATGATATTGTTGTCTTAAAAAACGGGATTTGTCTACTCCAGAAGAAAAAATAAATGTTTTAAATACTTTGTGGGTTCCACAGATAAACTTTAACTTTCCCAGTAGTGGAGACAGAAATTTAAAATTTCAATTTCAGTGGCTGGGAAAGTATATTAATAAGTGGCTAGCATATTCTGACACTGAAGATGGCGCTTACTGTAAATATTGTGCTTTATGCCCTCCTACTAATAAATCGGCTGGTGTAGGTAAACAGAAGCTTGGACAACTTGTGGTATCCAAATTTATCACAGAGCTTCTATTGAAAAATTGGCGTCTTTGGAGTTAGGTGTCTCAGGTATATCTGAATATGTATATTACAACCAAAGTGATCTACCTCTCCATACACCAGTATGAAGAGGTATTAGTATCAGGATAAAATTAAGTTTTTCGGATATCATCAAAAATATGTTGTTTGGGTCAAAAAAAGTCTAAATCAACAATACAAAAAAATATGTTTGTCCGTCGGGGGATGTGTTGTATATCGGTATAAACGAATTCAGAAAAACTAATGAACCGATTTTAACCAAATTTGTCCCCCATAAAAATATTTAAAAATTCATAACTTAAAACCACCGCAGGTATTAAAATACGGTTTTCACATTTAGATGTCTTATTTTTTCTCATAATTTTGTTGCTATAAATTTTTCTGCGATTTTTAATTTTAAGTTGCACAATAAGTTAACTGTACTTTGTTTTTCAATACATAACCTACTTTAAGATTTAAGAATATACTATCATTGTTAATAAACTTGTTCGAAAATCTTTGTATAAAATTTTTGAAACATACATTCATCCATTCAAACCCCCCCCCATAAAATCGCTGGCGCTACGCTACTGATTCCAAAACTTGCGAAGCTAGATTTTTATAAGGTTTTTAAATGTGATTCTTGAGATAACCTTAAGTGACTTATAAATGGGACATCTTATTGTTATTATACAGGAAAGTTTCACCAGTACCGTTTAATAATTTTTCTGCTTACGGAATATAAAAATGTATTAAAATGTTAAATTCATTTCTGGATAACACCCCATATAGAAATAATTAAATGCCCAATTTAAAAGTCCCTCAGGTTTATCTTAAAAATAACAAAAATTATGGAGATCGAGAAATCAGAACTTTTAACATAAATGCAAGTAAATGTATGCTCGTTTTTGGATACCACACTCTATGGTTACGAAAAATCAAAATGTTTCATTTTCTCCGGACCCAAAAATCAACATATTTTAGTTAAAAATTACATGTTAGGTGTGTCTCCTTATTTCAAGATCTTAATAGACAGATGTTTTAAAAATGTTTATCCTAATTTCAGAAAATCAATCTGATGCTGATTAGAAGTCTCAGGTAAAAATTTGGAAATTCAAAATGAAAGATTTAAAATGGCGGATTTTGGCATTTATCAACCAATTTGCCTCAGATTCGGGATATAAGGATTCTAGGTGGTCTAGGTCAAAATTTGAAAATTAAGAGTCTTGGGTAAAAATTTAGAAATTTGAAATGGCGTATTTAAAATGGCAGATTTTGGTATTTGTCTCAAATTAGAAATATAAGAAATTGATTCCTTTTCGGAATCGGATCCTTTCAAAAAGAAATCGATTCCGGATAATTTAAAAAGCCTTCGGGTAGGCTTATTATTTCCTTTTTTATTTTTTTACGACAATTTGTTGAAGCTTTCCACAATGCTTTACTACTAAATTACTGGTCAAAACATAATTTAAGGAAAAGCAGGGAATACTTTTTTATGCTAAGAGAGATTTTTAGTTTTATTTTTAATGCAAAATCTACAAAGAATGTGGGCTTGCGATGTTAAAGAATTGAGTTCCTTGTTAAGACCTTTAAATTATTTGTAATTTTTTAAGAAATAAGTATTAAGAGTAGATGACGTTCTCTATATTTTAAAATACGAACTTACCTTTACAAGTATGTCTGGACTCTAGTATCCAGATCAATTCAATAGAAAGTGCATTAAAACAAATTAATAAGTCAAGATATATTTATCTATTATATATTATGTTAGTTTTAAATTTCACTTTCCTATCACGAAAATTAAAGATATGAAACAGGCCATCTCTAAAACTTACCGGAATATATGCTAACACTTTTTTTTTCCGTGTATATATGTATAGGTCTAAGGTTGCCAGGTTAAAAAATTGAGTCTGCAGGACATATAATTAAATAAATTCAGGACAGTAATAAAAAACTCAGGACATTTTTATTAACCTAATAGGTTGGTAAATATATAACCCAAAAATAAAAGTAGGCTTTCTAATCTAACCAGTTTAACATCTTTTAAATTAAAAAAATATATATTTTTTATAATAATTATAGGTATATAAAAAAATAATTTAAAAAAATATATATTTCTAATTACTTTCACGCTATCAGTCCATGCTGCATTGCATAGAGAAAACAATCTTTCCGAGTCAGCATTTGACCCATAAATAAAAAAATTAATTGAATTATTTGCAAAAAACATTTTAGATTAGGATTGGCCAAAAATGTTTTTTTCAACGGTATTTTTGTCACTTATATAAAATTTTTCTAGGGAAGGTCTTGAAACACAAAACTCTCTAAAAAGTTGGTAAATTATGAAATAATATTTATATAAAAAACAGTTTATATTTTTATTAGGGTTTTTATAAAATGCAGGATATTTTGCATCCCGCGGACACTTTAGGCAGAATACAGGACACAGGCCCCTAAATGCAGGACGCCTGCCAAGGCAGCACCTTTTAACCTATTCGAAGGGTCTTGCATTAAAACATTTTTACCAAATTAACGATGCAAAATTTATGAAATCTATTAATATTATATTTACGTTAATCCATTTTTTTTATAAGGGTAGTACAAAAAATAACTATTTTTTGATTTTCTCTAGCTCACTGAGCTGAAGAGTTTAAAATCAATTAATCACGTTTTAGCATTTAGCAAAAAATTATGAAATATAACATCCGTTTATTGATATTTTTGGTGATCTATTTGGGCTGTAATAGGAAGAGAATTTTTCCGACAAAATGATGAAGGTGCACCAAAAATAAAATGTAGGCTTTTTATTTTTTCATACCTCCCTCTATTAGCAAAATTTGTAGTGTTATAACAAAAATATTTTTACTGTCTGGAAAAACTACGTATAGATGGCAGACGTAGGATCGTAAGAACAACAAGATATTCATATATTATTATCTCTGCGTAAGAAAAGGTAAATTGTTTTTGAAAAGTCGAAAAAAATAAAATATTTTTCTGAAGGTGATTTATAAATTATGTTACATGAATTTAATTTTTATATTAGGAAAAGTCAAAATAATAAGAAATAAAAAAAGATACCTTCACATGGTTGTTTGAGTTCCTTTATAGGTACTGTTGAATTTAGTTTAAATTAAAATTTTAAATTTAACACCTTCAGAAAAAGTAGTTACTTTTAGTCCGTAATTGTTATTTTATTTTTTAATTATAGCAGGCAAGGATCTATAATTATTTATTCGTTTTAAGTATGTCTAGGTAAAAACCATAAGTTCTTAAAAATTAAGAATAATATTACCAAGCCGGTTAAATCAGGCTTATAACTAATACCAAAGATAATACTACTACGGATAAGATGAACCATTCAATGCTATATTTTTGATATCCCTAATGGACTTTGGCTAACGCGAGCCGATGTCCATCGGGAGATTTTTGCGCTATCCTTGAACGAAAGTTAATCAGTGTTGCCGGCAGGCCTTTACTATTGGCGTGATGAAACGCAACTAGAAATTACACAATTCGTTTAGCCGCCCGCTTTCGCTACTTCGTATTCCGAATAAGGTACAAGCGACAAAGACATTGACAATGTGGACGACTTAATTTTATTCGCATTTACGGAAGCATTGATATTTCCGAACTGATTCAAAACGCCCCATTTAAATGAACCATCTATTCGTAGTAGTATTATCTTTGCTAATACACCAGTTTCTAAAAATACAATGCTCAAAAACGAATCGCAGAGGTTAAATTTTACGCAACAAGTGAATATAAAATCTCATCAAAAACGCTTATGTGAAATAAGGGTCAAGTTCCTAATCAAAAATCTCTGCCTCTTAAAGTACTGAGATCTAAAATTAAACCATGTTTTTTCTAATTAATTTAGACATTTTTTTCCATAATACAGACAGATCAGTAAAAAACTTGCCAAAAAAGTGGAACAAATTTTGTAGACATACCTTGGTCTAATTTTAGATGTCAGTATTTTAAAAGGGCCAAGGTTTATGAATAGGAACTTGGCCCTTATTTTACATAGGTCCCAAGAAAAAAAAAAATAGGTGTGGGAGGACTCATGCCTTATTTTCAGTATATTCTACTCTGTATATATGTAGGTACCTAGAACCTAAACTTTAGACTAAATATGAGGTACAAAAATTGCTCGTTTTAATGCTCCTAAATCGCGCCTGGTTTTTGTTCTGATAAGTAAAATCTCGCAACTTTTTTTTAATGCATAAAATCCTGCCTCCATCTTAACTTTTAAGGCAATTATGACCGGAGAATCTCAGGTTTAATCAGATAGCAAACTTCTAAAATACTCCCTAAATATTTATACGATATTACCGCCCCGGTTTTATGGCGTTTCAAGTAAAAAATGTGCAGTTTCTAGAAGTTTTCATTTACATGTGTCCTAAAACCTACTTACCCACCAACTTTTAAGTTTCTACTCTCTCGGGAATTGCCAGTCAGAAAATCGAATAACTCAGAAACCACTTGACATAACTTTCTCAATTTTTTCATAGGTGTTTTTTAAAATACTTATGTAAATTAACATGCAAATCTCATAACTTTATGCAAAACGATAACGAAGCTATGATATGGGGGAACACACGTTGAAATATTTCGTTGCTACACGCTACACACTGCATGCGTCAGGCCGGAACTTCGCCTGGTGCACTGCTGTGCGCCTAGATAATAAATATGTAATTGGCTTAATTTCAAAATACCAATTTTAAATCTGCATAAAAAAATTGTTATTTCTAAATCTTATAATTAAAGGTGAATTTAAAAAGACAAATAACATAAAAAATAAAAATAACAAGAATAAAATCAGAAAAAGGAATAACTTAATTTTGATAAAATAAAAATATGAAACAAGAATAGTTAAAAAGAAGCCTTTAAACAAAGAACTTTTTAAATACCTACTTATCTGTTTCCGAATATTTATTCTTTTTTGAATTTTTAATTTTGTTGTGTAAAAAGTTTTAAAATAAGGGAACTAGTGAACTTGTGAGTCGAGTCACTCGAGTAAAATCTCACACGAGTTGCAAGTTTGCAATTCAAGTGAGATTTCTTTTAGCAATTTTAAACAAATATCTTTATTAAGTATTTTATTTTTTCTTACTGAAGTGCGGCGAACTACGAGACCTGTCAGCCTCGGTTTGTACCGGCGCGGCATAGAAAAGTAAAAATGTAAAATAGAGTAATGAAGTGACATCTAGTGGCAACAGAATTAACTCCATGCGCCGAGTTGACTCGGTAACTCGAGTGCATAGAGACTCAAGTAATATTTTTTTCAATCGAGTACGAGTTTGACAAATTCTCTCGAATGACTCGAGTAAAACAGGGCTCGAGTCGCATCACTAGAACTAGGATAAGTGGTTTCGATGAGACGCCTAATCTTAAAAGTTTAAAGCGATTTAATATTATGGCAAAAAGGACGCAAAATTTGAAAATAAATAATCACAAATAAACAGCTGTCACAGCAGACATCTTATCATTCACAATACATGTTTTAATAGAACGTGCGCAGTTGTAATTTCACCTAAAAATTAAATAGCAAGGTTGAAGTTGGTTATCTTCAAGGTTACTTCCTATATTTATACTGGTATTTACTTATTTGTCGGTATTAATTTATTTTTATTTCTATAACCCATTTTGCATAAACTAACCTTCATCTTAACTTACATTTGGTAATAATTTTAATTGTTCTAAAGGAGTTATTGCTAAACAAAAAGTTCAAATTATCATGTTTTAAGTACAATTTTAATACAAAATTTGGTTTTTAAGTAAGTTTTACCTTTTAATTTTTTTTCATTGATACTTGACTTAGTTTTAAATTTTATTGATCAGTTGTCAGGATGGCCGAGCGGTCTAAGGCGCCAGACTCAAGGTTTCCTTGCCTACCATGTAGGTTTCGAGCATTCTGGTCCTCTTTGAGGGCGTGGGTTCGAATCCCACTTCTGACATAACTTTTTTTAATTTTAAATTAGTTAGTTTTATTTTAGAAATAGTTATTTTAATTAGCACACAATAAAGAAATATATTGACAGTCGAGTAACGATCTCGTAGCTAAAGTAAACAATGAACTTAACAACAGGTTTGGCATTCAAAGTTATATTATTTTCTTTCAAAACCAGCAGTACGATAGATAGCTCAAATAAGCAATATTGCAAAACTTCTTTTAATTTAGTTTTTTAACAGGTTTTTTTATTATAACTCATGCTTATAACATTTTATTGATAAATTCAGGTAATATTACATGCAGAATTGACAAAAAAATTGCTCCATTTTCCTGGAAAATTGCTATTTGACTTTAATAAATATTGCTATTGCCGTATATTATCCATCTATTCTTTATCAAAACAAAAGAATTTTAAAAAATGTCATGAATTTTATGTATGTTTATTGTTTCTTCCTAAAAGTTAACCATCTTTCTTAGGTTAATGACGTGTCCAAAGCTATAATATGCGGTACTAAAAAAAACCTTTAGAGACCTTTCGAAATCCAAAAAATCCATGATTATTCGCATTGTAAATGCCAATAATTAGAAAGAAAAAAGACGAAACGTTGCCGCCTTTCTAAATACCTACTTTTAGTTAAGTTGCAATAAAAATCTAATTGTAAAAGCAAAAAAAAAATGCCCTTAGTTTTAAGAGCTTTTTAGTAAAGGTCAACTTAATTAAAATAATTTTGGTGCAACCTTCTATTAGATAATTTAATAAGGCGTCCTTCGTCATACCTTTAATGAAAACTAAAAGGGATCTATAAAACCACGCATAAGTATTAAATTTAGTTCCAATCCCAACATAATTATTATCTGTGCTCTTGAATTCAGTAGCAATGATGTTGTCCAGCTAAAGGTATAATGCAAGGCCTCTAAAAAAAAAAGAATACTAAATTTAATAAGCGCTACACACATGCGATGTCACTTGCAGAGGTAATTTTAAAAATTATTGGGAATGACTCTCTTTATCCCATTGTCCTAACTGTCATTTAGTTGATTTAATCCATTTAGTTTTGTAAATGGCGATGTGATGTGTTTTTTTCTCGTTGCCGGGTTATATTTTTGCAAAAATTTATAGTTTTTGACTCTTTTGCGTAATATTTCTTGTATTTGTGTAGTCTCGCGGGCGTAGATTTTCCAGGTTTACCAAAATTCTAGTTGTTTTGACATTTGTATGTAATATTTCGAGACGTGGAAACGTAAGGTGTTGTCACTAGATTTCGTCCCCAAACCTAATTTCGTTCCCTTCCTATATTTTTTTAACTAGCGTCATCTAGTTGGTGTGGCGGCGAAACATCAACCTTACCACTACCTGGATATTTATAAAAAGAAAAAACTCTTGAATATAACTTAACTTATTGAAACAAAAGTTGCCAAAATAAATACTAGGTAAAAACGATTTAAAACGATATTTATTGGCACAAATAGCAAATCTATGATGACGTCCCACTATTTGGACATAATATCTTCCCTGGGACGATGTTTAGACTACATTACCTTACTTTTAGGTTTATTTGTAAAACTGCTTGCTATATTTATTTATTATTTATTTTTATTCTGTAAGGTAAATAGTAAAAAGAAAGCCGCTGGATCTGGAAGCAATAAAAAAGCTATTGATGCTATATGAATGAAAGAAATGGATTATAAAAAGGCAGCAAGTTATTTAACGTCCCAATACCTACTCTAAAAGATAACGTAAAAAAATCTGAAAAATCCATAGAAAATGTAGTTTCTGGTAAAATTGTAAAAATAAAAATTTATCCAGTAAAAATATAACTGTTAGCTATTGCTTGCAAATAGAGAAGAGTTACTATGGCGTTACTACCGCTTCTGATTTAAAACAAATGACTTTTCAAGGTATAATATTTTACTCCCATTTTCAGGAATCTACAAAAATGCAAACAAAAAATGAATAAAGGTAATTATGGCTCGTCTTTCCGATTTATCATTCCGTAAAACAAGGTCATTATCATAAGTTCGTGTACATCATTTACTGCAGAAAACGTTAAACTTTCTCATGACAAATTAAAAGCTTAGCTGCAAAACATTAACTTTAACCCCATGCATAAAGCTAAAAAATGATGACTGTGAAAGGCGAAAGACAAGTTTACAAATTGGCATCCATTAAAGGGAAGCACTATTGTGACTATTGTGAATTATATGTCATCTTCTGGTCAGCTTATTTCTCAATGTTGGTGTTTCTAAGAAAAAACATGACATCCATCTAGTTGGAGCCAGCCTGAGCTGTTCACACAATAACTAAGACATTTCGTGTCCAAAGTAAAACCATCCAAGAAAAAGCCTAGTATTAGATGGTCATTACAACCATACAAAAAAATGTAGACGGTATCAATATTTCATGTGATAACGATGTATCAGTAATCCGCTCCCCACACGTTCAACTATATAAAAATATGGCAAGTTAAAATTTCACATGCAAAGATAAAATATTGACAGCATTTGATCAAAAAATAAAATATCAAACATACAAAATATTAAAAGTAAAAGTATCGAATGCAAATTATCTACAACAAAATATCCAAAGCGCAAAATATTGAAAATAAAATATCGAAATCAAAATATCGAAATCGAAAAATATCCAAAACAAAATATCAAAAGTAACAACTGTCAAAGGAAAAAAGTATCGAATAATTTCAAGTTTAATGTCAAAAAGACGAATTTAAATGTTGACGTTCGACTCTTTATTCATTACTTTACTTGATTTTTTTCTTTTTTTTTACAAAAAGGAGGCAATATTTGGGGACGCTAAGCATCGCTTTCCCATTTTTTGTAAATTACTGATGTGTCATGTGTTGCTTTACTTAATGCCAAGCGATGTGTTATGGCGATTTTAGGGCCCAGGAAACTATTCATCATGCAGGACCCAAGAGGTATCGCCGAACAATATTAACGAATAGGAAAACTTTTTAAGCCATTATTTATAGATGGCAACCTAAATAACTAACGTTATTTAAAATTGCTACAAGCACAAGTTTTACCGGCCTTGAGAAAATTAAATGTAAACCTAGAAGACATTTGGATTCAGCCCAGTGCATAACAGCAGAGTTCAAAAATTTTTAGCAGCACATTTTCAAGATCGAATTATTGCTATCAGAAGCACAGTACGATATCCACAGGTTTCCCGATTTAGCGCCCAATGACCTTTTTCTATGAAGTTATGTAATAGAAATAACTTTCGGACATTAGCACGAAAGAGCAAAAACTTTGGGGGAATTGTAAGGTCAAATTTTAAATACTCATTAAAATATGCCCCCCATCGTATTTGAGAAGGTCCGCCAAGAGTTTAAAGACCCCCACAGACCTCGTACTTTTTAAGCAGTTTTAATCGTGGCGATCAAAATCCTCGATTAATATTGCCAGTTTGTGAGCGAAAACCAAACAGCACTTGAAATCTTAATCGTCGATTCGTCCGTCTTCATTTGGTGCAGAACGTTTTTAATTGTCATTCTTGTAACAAATAAACAAGCTTTATTTACGTTTTTTGGTGAATGACTGCAGCTTTCGGCGACTAAAACGCTTTAAAATTAAATTAGGTGTTGGGAAATAAAAGTTTTAATCGTCCAACTGAGCAGTCTTAATCTGTCAATGTCAAAGTCCTTGTACACCAATGTAATGTTGGTTTTTATGGGAAAAAATGATAATAAGAGTTTTACAGTTTAGCTAGTAAAAGGCTTTCCTAAAACACAACACCTACACCCTAAAAAACCAAAAGTTGGGTGAAGTATTTTTTTTACAGTTTTTAAACACTACTTAATTTATGTCGTTTTTATCTTTCTTTTTTGCTTTCTTAGGCTGCTTATTTTTTGACCAGCTTTTCTGTTACCTAGGTCAGTTATTATTTCCAAAATTTCATTAATATTATTTATCTTGAGAATAAATTACTGGTAAATGTTTACTAAAACTAAAAATAATAAACAGTTTTTCAGGAACCAACAAGTCGCAACGCGACCCCAAAACCAGCAGACAATCAATGGTAAAACTGGAGTTTCAGCATTATTCCCCCTGACGTAATTTTACGTCAGTGCATATATATTTCGTAGATCTAAGGACTTTTTTGCTGTGAAGTATGCCAATAAATTAGGATTACCGAAACCTACATTTTCCAATAAAAAACTTATTTTGGCCCAAAAATGCAGTTTTTTCGTTTTTTTCCGCCGATTTTTTATATTTATTATACTAAAATTTAGAGGATTAAAAAGACAATTTAGGTCAATATGGACATTAAATTAATTTATTTAGTTTAAAAGAATGCCAAATAAGTAACTGAATACTAGTAAAGTATTTAGCAAAGAAAATAAACATGCCCACTCCTTAATTCTATCAAGCCGATCGAGTTTCATTGTGGCGGCATGTTAATGTTAGTTTAATTAAATTCCGTTAAGCGGCAGCACTTTGTACTAGTTAACACAACCCCCAGTTGCCATAGCAACAGCATCCTCTTTTGTTCTCTCTATAGGGTTGCGTTTACTGTGGGGTTGTTCGTTCACAATAAAACTGAAATGCGATATTAGACAGTGGCGGTTACTAGGATTTCTTGATAATGATAATTGACAATAAAAAACTTTACGGCGGAAAAAATAACTTAAGACTGACATAACTAAAGATGTTTTTTTTATTGAACGAATTTACTATATTTAATATATATAAAATATATATAAATATATATATATATATATATATATATATATATATATATATATATATATATATATATATATATATATATATATATATATATATATATATATATATATATATATATATATATATATATATATATATATTTTAGAGAGTTTTCTCACCCTCGCCAGAGACCTTCAAAAAAAATTCTAAAAATATTCTGCATACGTCAAATTATCGGAATTAAATAACCAAGATGAGAATTTTTTTTGTTTTTTCGAAAAATGTCGAAAATTACCCCTAATTAGGGGCAAAACTGACATATATAAAAAATATAAATACGAATAAACGTAATTCTCATTGCATTTTTTCTATAAAATAAAATCTTAAATAAAAGTTATTTTTATATTAATGAGGGCGTAAGATAGTTGAAAGTCCACCCTTAAACTCGCTAAGGGGGTTAAATCATCCCCTATATGAAAAAAAAAATTAGAATTACTTGAAAAATCTAGGAAAAACTACTAAGATATTCTAAAATATGAGAAATTCAAATCGTGTTCCACCCACCAGTATTTATTTAACAAAACCAAACCTGTAATAAGAGGGCGAATTACCCCCGAACTTGATAACATACGAAAATATCATAGAAATATAAGAAAACTGCCGAAAATATTTTATATTAGAGCTTACTTTTCATACGTTCGGGGGTAGTTTACTCCTTCGTTACAGGGGTGGTTTTCTTATAGATACTGGTAAAAAGTAGACGAATTGAATTTCTAATAATTTAGAATATCTTAGTAAATCTTTTTGGATTTTTTAAGTAGTTAGCGAGTTTAAGGGTGAACTTTCAACTATATTACCCCCTCATTACTATGAAAATAAATTATTTTTTATTTGTTTGCTTTTATTTTATAAAAAATACAGTAAGAATTGCTTTTATTCTTATTGATATTATTTATTTATTTTAGTTTTGCGTCATCATATTAACTCCTAACTAGGCGACGTTTCGATATTTTTTAAAAAAACAAACAATATTCTCATCTTGATGTATCATTACCAACAATTTGACATATGCAGAATGTTTTTAGGATTTTTCTAAGGTCTCTGGCAAGAGTAAGAAAATAGGCTAACGTTGCGATCACCGTTTAAACATATTATTGTAATATTTGATATGTCAATTATTTATGTTGTAGACATTCTCTTAGAAAGGGATATTACATTTGTAATTACGGAATAATTTTTTAAGAGAAATTTACCTAGTTTTCACCTGAGTTTAACTTAAAATCTTCGCCCCATCAGAAACATTATACAGATGAGTGTCCTGTTTAAAACAAAATAATTAAATGGTTTCCTGCCCTTGCGGTTTCGTGATGATTTTTCTTTAAAAGTTTTGTAGCAGTAACGCTAACAAATTAATAAGTAATATAAATTGGCTTGTAGCTCTATTATTGTGCTTTATAATTAAATTTTGTCCTTTTAGGAATAAAAAAACTTTAAAGTAACCTTAAAAATATAATTTTGGAAAAATTAAAACTTGTATAGGACATCCGCAGTTAATGTCCAAAAAATTTTCAGGATCATCCAACGGAGACAAAACAAAATAGTTATAAATACTTATAAAAACAAATTTAAATAACACAAAAGATAAAGGACATAAAATTAATAAATAAAAATTTGGTATGTCGGTTTTTGACATGATCAGTACTTTAAATTTTAAATGGCACCACCTGTATGTCAGTATTTCAATAGAATATATGATATTGAGGTTAAGACTATTTTTAGAATATTTTTAATAAATTATTTATTTTATTGTAAAACTATACTATAGTATCAGTATAGTAAGGGTAACCCCTTTCAGAAAAGTCAAAAAAGACGAGCAAATTTATAATCAAAAATACCCTTCTTAAACCAGTAATGGCACTCTGGATAGGACTTTAAAAAACTAAATATTTTAACGCAAAAGTTTTAAAAAATTACATGAAAATTAAAAAAATGTTTGTCTTTGTGTTTGGTAATTTATTAATTTCTCCTCGTCAAATAAAAAATCAATTCGATGTTTTAAGAAAAAGTAAAATATATTGAAAAACTTGACAAATTAAAGGGCGTCTTTTTTACCTAAGCCTTTCACTAAAACTGCATACCTACTATTTTCTATTTTGGGAATTGTGTAACAAGTCTGTCGTGAATCCATTTTAATTCTATTTTACAGACATAAGGTTTTTTTAAGAAATAACAGTTTAGAACCACTACTGTCGGTTTACTAAAATTATTGTCGAAAAACAGGTCACACTGAGAAGGGTTATCCTTTACTAAAAAAAAAAATTAAAAAGTCTGTATCTCATTACCGGCAACAAAACTTGTCTTTATAAACGTTTCACCCCAGCATGTGTATGGTCAATATTTCACTTATTCGGATCCGGAAAAACCAAGAATTACCTCTGATTTTCATAAAAAGAACCACAAATTATGCTACTTTGTTTTGGAATTCTGTTTTTATTTAATTTGGACAAGCAGTTGTTGATAGTCAATTTCGGCACTTCGTACTTACTCAATTTAACTGTTCCATTATTTGGTCTGTTAATTGCCGGCCTGACGTACTCAGAGTGTGTAGGGTTTCAGCATATTTTCCTCCTATCATAACTTCGTTATCGTTACTTATAAAGGTATGAGATTTGGTATGTAAATTCACATAATTATTTTAATTACCTGGAAAAACTAAAAAAGTTATTTAAAGTGGTTTCTGAGATTTTCGATTTTGAATATCACCCATTTTACTACTGATATTGAAAATTATATGGCTCTTTCCAAGTAGGAAGAATAAGATTTGGTATGTAAAAGAAGGTTTTAGGATATAAGTAAAAGAAAAATTCTGAAAACTGCACATTTTCACTCGGAACGCCCTGAAGGGGCGGTAATACCGTATATTTAGGGAATATTTTAGAAGTTTACAATCTGATTGAACCTAAGTTTCTGAGGTTATAGTTGTCTTAGAATTTAAAATGCAAGCAGGACTTAATTACATTCATTGAACTCAGAAAAAAAAGAGATCATACCAAAAACTCTTATGTAAAATAAAGGTTAATTTCCTATCCAAATATATCGGTCTCCTCAAGTACTGAGATCTAAAATTAATTTGAGTTCTTTTTTGACTTGGATTTTTACTAATCTGCTTGTATTTATAAAAGAAAACTGTCATAGTTATCTCGGCCTTTATTTTACAAAGTGTTTTTGGTATGATCTTTTTAACAAGACATTATAAATTGGTCTATAATAATTCAAATTATAGCCCTAATTCTACGCCCTTGGCGCACTAACCCCTAATGTCTCCTCCACGGACCACATCTGTCAATTTTTCAACTCTAGTTCAGAGTAGTGTTTTCGTGGTGTAACTTACATTAAATATTTACAAAGTAAATCGTTTAAAAAATACTTCTAACATTTACAAAAATACAAAATAATTTTAAAAATGTGAAAAAAAATATAAAAAATATTATATTGTCAAAGAAGAAAGAGTGATATAAATTAAAACCTAATATACATAGAAAACAAAAACAATAAGTTAACAAAAATACAGTGAAACCTACAATATAAAATGTGAGTACATAAACAAGTATAGAACAATTTTTAAATAAAAGGACACTAAAATTTAACCTAAAAAATGTTTAGTTGACGTATGTGATCATTTCAAAAAAACTTAAATAGTCTGCCATTTGGACCGCAATTTCATCTAATCAGAAGTGGGACAAACCAGTGCGCGCAATACATTCGCTTTAGAGTAAACTTCCTATAAATATCTTATTAACAATAAATAAACAATGAAGGCATTTGAATGTGATTCTTCCTCTGAAAGCGAAGATACATCCCACGCCATCTCTCGAGGGATTGTTCAACCTGCGCAATGGTTAAGAGGAAATGCCATCGGATCGAACTGGGGGTGGCAAGGGGCACCTGTAAGTAAAACAAACAAATTATTGGATTTTGCTAAAAAGTCATATTTTGAAATTATTGATCTTATGTGGTTTTCTTTCTTAGTAGTAGGATACGCCCAAAACCTAAGGGCTTTAATTTACAAAGCAAATTTAAATACAAACTTTCATAAAAGCTAATCAGAAGTTCCTTACTTTAAAACTTAAATATATACTCTATTTTCCTTAGCACTAAAGAAGTCATTAAACCGCATTTTTGTAATATTATTTCTTTGCCGTCTTCAATAAATGTACAATGGGAATTCGATTCTCAAACATATTTTTTTTCTGTTAGCACATCTAGGGATCAAAGGTTGGATGAATCAGTTATATTAAATTTACCAAAAATATTTCAAAAATCTACCCCTAAACTACAATACAAGAGGACTTGTTTAAATTTATAAGTATATAATATAAATGTTATAAATATATTGTTATCTTAAAAACTAACCGTGTTTATTTCTCGGAACTTTAACTGCAATATAAATTCTGTACATCTAAATCTAAATTAGACTAAGTAATGAACGTTCTTTTTTTAGTATTACAGTTTTTTTCATTAATACAGACAGATCAGGAAACACTTGCCAAGTCAAGAAAGAACTTGGTCTAAGTTTAGATTTCAGTACTTTAAGAGGTCGAGATTTTTCGGTAGGAACTTGGCCTTTATTTTACATAAATATTTTTGGTATGATTTGTTTTCTTTTTTTGGAATATAAATAGAATAAAATCCTACCAGCATTTTAAATTCTAAGACAATTATGCCCGTAAAAACTTCGCTTCAATCAGATTGCAAATTTATAAAATATCTCCTAAATATACGAATTTGCATTATACAGGGTGTCCCAAAAGTAACGAGACACAGAGCAACAGCAAATTTATCAGGTCGAAATAATGCAATTTACGCAATTTTGCCGTATCCTTAAGTTGATAATAACCAAGATACAGATACAAACGTGTACAAACTTTTAATTTTGTTTTGTTTTTTTCGTAATAATTTTTTAACTAAACGACAGAGCGGTACAAAATTAAGGATATGGGGGTTGTTTGAGGCAAGAAATTCAAATTCGTCCATGCTTTTAATGTTGCTACTAGAGGGCACCAGCTATGGCCTACACCACTTGTTTTGGATGACATAACTTTTTTTAAGCTTAGTATATTGACCTGTTTATTAAAAAACCAGTTACTATAATTCCCGCTATATTAAAAATGTATACCTCATTTAAATCTCTAGGAGCAACTGTTTTTGAGATAAACGCTCTTTAAAGGACGCCTCAATTTTCTTATGGAAAATGGGTTTCGGCCAATTGTTTTCAAACTTTGCATAGTGATAGTTCTTTACACGCTAATCACAAGTCCTCACGGGCACAAAATCCAAAAACTTCTCCAACCCCCCAAAATCAGCCTTAGCCACTGGGGATTAGGGGAGCTTTGAGGGTAATTTTGGGGGAGTTAGATGGGTTTTCGGGTTTTGTGCCCGGGGAAATTTTTGATCAGCGTGTTAAAAATTATGACTTTGCAAAGTTTAAAAATAATAAGCTGAAACCCATTTTCATAGGAAAATTGCGGAGTCCCTTAAAGTACATTTATCTCGAAAACAGTTGCTCCTAGAGACTTGAATAAAGTATATATTTTTGATGCGAAGGGATTTATAGTAACTTATTTTTTAATAAACAGGTTAATAGACTAAGCTTAAAAAAGTTATGCCATCTAAAACAAGTGGGGTAGGCCGTAGCTGGCATCCTCTACTAGCTACTACAAAAACATGAACCAATTTGAATTTCTTGCCTTAAAGAATCCCCAAATTTTGTGCCACTATGTCATTTAGTTAAGAAATTATTACGAAAAAACGAAAACAAAATTAAAAGTTTGACACCCTGTATATTGGTTATTATCAACTTTGGGATAAGGCAAGTTTGCGTTAATTGCATTGTTTAAACCTAAGGAATCTGCTGTTTCACTGTGTCCCATTACTTTTGAGACACCCTGTATATATGCTGTTTTCATTTTTTTTTTAATTTACTTGTGTCCTAAAATCTAGTTAGATACCAAATTTTAAGTTTCTACCCCCTCGGGATGTGCCCCACATTTTTGATGAGTCAATGAGTCAGTCAGTCAGTTGTAAAATGAGCTCTTTTCAAAACGAATATCTTAGAAATCATTTGACTTTCTTAATTTTTTTACAGGTAATTAAAGTACCTATGTGAATTTACATACCATATTTTCTACCTTTATGAGGAACGATAATGAAGTTATGATAATAGGAAAATACGCCTAATACTTAATACACAATGCTTGCGTCAGGCCGGAACTTATTCTGGCGTACTATGTACGTCTAGATTATCATCTAGATTAAATATAATAAAAGGTATTTTATAGGGAATGATATGCAGTTATGGGCATTTAGTAACTATTACCGAAACGTCAGTCTGTAGTTTGAGATACCATAACTATTTATAAAAAAAAGGCATGGCAGTTTTTGGCAGCCATGCATAAATGGTATGTTTAAGAAATCTGGCTCATTTCTTTATATCTATTAAAATTAAAAGATATAAATTATTATATACCTTTATATTTGCATACAATAAAGGCAAAAAATCTGCATCAAATGGATTTTATTATTAGGAATAGTAAAAATAGCGAATAGTTTTTAGTTATCTACAAATTAAAAATAAAGTATATTATAATACTCGTACGACTTCTTTAACCCGGCAAAATTAACATGTTTTATTAAGAATTTTAAAAAGCACCTTGACAAATTAAAATCTTAAAAATATTTCGTTAAAACTAGTTTAGTTTGTCATTTTTAACCAATTTGCAAACAGTCACACAGAATATCTATCTTAAATCACTTTTTAAAATTTTTCATCAGTTATTAGGTCAACGAAAAGTATTTAATTTTACTAAATCTAAATTACTATCCTAGCTAATTGTTTTAAAAATGTTGTTTATAACCAATTATTTAAGTTTAAAACTAATATATATTAGTTTAAAACTAATATATATTAAATGTTTGAAGCAAAGTTTATTTATTTCTTAAACATTTATAAAATAAAAATTTTAAATTTTTTATTTTTA
Organism: Listronotus oregonensis; assembly: GCA_019359885.1. NCBI lineage: Eukaryota > Metazoa > Arthropoda > Insecta > Coleoptera > Curculionidae > Listronotus > Listronotus oregonensis. The sequence continues at coordinate 116,098 of JAHBCN010000876.1, forward strand.
AGTTTATTAACAAATTTTTCAAAAGATCTACCTTAAGACATTGCAAATTTTTATTAAAATATGTTTGTGTTTCAATCTCGTGATAAAATATTACAATACGTTTCGTAATTATATGTATATGTAAATTTTTATCCCCTTTATACGCTTTATAACTTAAAAATTGCTTTTTGTGTTTATTTACCATTAGGTTGTAAACAAGTTTCAAGATAAAAAACGTAATTTATTAAAATTCAGTTTAAAATTTTACTCTAATGTTAGTTAATTTTTTTTGTAAAATTTTTCCAACTAAATTAACGTTGCATCCAAAGGTATGTACACACCAAAAAAACCATTAAGAACAAACATTCGTTCTTGTTCGCCTTGTTTGTATGTGTTCTTTGTTTATTGTTTGCTCTTTCTGTCTACATAGCACAACCAAACATTTGTCCCCTCTTGTTTGACTATTTGGAATAGTTATGGATGACGATGAACAAAATTTATTTTCTTTGATGTTCCCACGTCTACTCGAACATCTGTGAACAAAAACAAACAAACGTTTGTTCACTGTCAACCTAAAAAAACGTTTGTTTGCTAATGTTTGTTCTTGTTTGTTTGTTGGGTGTGTACATATCTTAAGAGTACTTACTTAAGCCTACTAATACTGGTTTTTGAAGTATAATTAATATTTTTTTTTACAAATAACATTTTTATAACAAAATGTATTATTAGGTTTATTTAAAAAGTTTGTATACAGGAACAAGTTATTCAAAATTTTAAAAATTGACAAAAAATATATATTGATGTATTGATCTAATATGATAAAAAAAACGTCTTATGGAAGTCATGATTTTTGTTAAATTTAAACAAATTTAAGTTTTTACTTAAGATATACCCTATTTCGTTTTTGGTGTTTTAATTACCAAAAAATGACTGGGTTATCTAATTTTATCTAAATCTAAAGATATGTACACACCGAAAAAACAAACAAGAACAAACATTCGTTCTTGTTCACCTTGTTTGTATGTGTTCTTTGTTTATTGTTCGCGTTTTTTTGTCTACACGGCGCAACCAAATATTTGTTCAGTCTTGTTCGACTAGTTGGAAAAGTTATGGATGACGACCAACAAAATTTATTTCTCCTTAGATATGTACACACCGAAAAAACAAACAAAAACAAACATTCGTTCTTGTTCACTTTGTTTGTATGTGTTCTTTGTTTATTGTTTGCTTTTTCTGTCTACATAGCGCAACCAAATATTTGTTTATTATTGTTCGACTAGTTGGAATAGTTATGGATGACCATAAAAACAAAAATTCTCTTTGATGTACCGACGCCTACTCGAACATGTGTCAACAAGAACAAACAAACGTTTGTTCGCCTTTTTCACTGTCTACACTGAAAAAAAAACGTTTGTTCGCTGATGTTTGTTCTTGTTTGCTTTTTCAGTGTGTACATACCTTAATAATAAAAGAAAAAACATTTTTTGCAGACTTATTTGCGAACACTATACACATAATAAAAATTAATTTACTAGAATTAAGCATTTTATCAGGAATACCTTTATAACATATTCTGAAATTCCAAGTGACTTTTTAAGTTAACTTTTGGAAAAAAAGGTAGGTTTATTTTAATTTATATAGCAAAATTCTCTTGCCGATGTAAACCTAGTTAATGCGCTTTCTCTGTGACGTTGGTGTCTCACCACTTCGATTTATTAGAAGCTCTACCGACGAAAATTATGCTTCTCCTAAATATAGAGCCTAATGCAAATCAATATTATATAAATAATAAGCTAATAAAGGACATTTTGTACTTTTATAATTTTTTTTAAAGCCTATTTTTATTACTACAGGGTGTTAATAACCTTATTAAAAAATTATATTAAATTTACAACGTAATAACAAGTAAAAAAAAACGATAAAGCGTATATGCCGAGTCTTTTAGTAAAATCGGTCGGTTCACGAAGCTCCTAGTCACTTTATAAGGCGTCGGCATACTGTGCAAAATAATTAATCAAGCTACACAATCTAACGCTGTTTATGGCCAATTGCACCGTTGTGGTTTTCTGTTTTCTTAACTAAGGGACGTTTTGAATGTGACTATTGTCATAATATTTGACACCGTCTCAATGCAACTTAGGTTAAAAAGGGCTTAAAACTGCTTAAACCACAGTGGTGCAAACCGCCGTTAGTCATATTGTGTCGTAACATAACCAAAACTAAATGTAAAAATTGGCAATTTCGTAGTTCTGGTTAGTTTTATATTTACTATAAAAAAAAATCAAGTACATACAAATGTACTATTTTAAACTTAGTCAGGTTATGTTCCGACACAATATGACTAAACAGCGCCGGCTCTTCATGATAAGCCTATGGATATCATGTAGCTTGATTTTACATGATTTGCCGACTCTTTACAAAGCGACTAGGATCTTCGTGAAAAGACTACCACATATACACAAATATAATAATAAATAGATTAATAATAAAAAGTACGTCCTTGACAGGAATTCTATAAAAGTTTTTGTATAAAATTTATCCCAGATAAGGCGCACGGTAGTGCGCCAGACCAAGTTCCGGCCTGACGTACGCAGTGTGTATATTACACAAAACGTTTTATCTTGTTTCTTTCTATTATTACCTCGTTATCGTCCTAAATAAAGGTATGCGATTTGGTATGTAAATGTAAATTTACCTATTCTAATTACCTGTAAATGAATATTCGACTTTCAAAATCGCCCATTTTACTACTGACTGACTGGCTGATTCACTCACTCACTGACTCTTCAAAATTATGGGACACTTTCAGGAAAACTAGCAGTTTGAAATTTGGTATTTAAGTAGGTTTTAGGACACAAGTAAAGGAAAAATTTTAAAAACTGCATATTTACTCGGAACACCCTAAAACAGGGGCAATAACATGATATATTAGGACATAATTTAAAATGCAGGCAGAATTTTATTTACTTAACAAAGAAAATTGCCACATTTTACTTAAATTGTAGATATGTTCTGTATTGTTGTTAAGGATTTATTTATTGAAATCTCCTCGTTGGGTCCACGACAAAAGAAACATTATACAATGAGAGCGCTTCGGTCCTGGTCCCGGAGTATAGAGAGTGAGCCCGCTTACTCCTGTTGACCCCTTTGTACTAGCAGATCGCCAAAAAAATACTTATTGACGTTTCCTGTTTTTAAGATAAATATAAAGTATATAAAATTAACTAAAAATCAGATAAAATCGCGTCAAAAATTCTAAAAGCGATCTTAAAATATCTATAATTTTCAACAAAATTTTTTACAATTTTAATTTTAGTTGTTATTTAATTTTTAGGTAAGTTTTTATACTTTATTTTTATCTTGAAAACGGCGGTAGACTTGCCATCGAACCGTAGATAAGCATGTAGATTTGTTGGGTTTTTTAAGGGTTTTTCCTTTTTCTGTTTGAGGCGATCTGCTAGTTTCGAGGGGTTATAGGGCTGAGCAGGCTCAGTCTCTATACTCCGGGACCGGGAACGAAGCATTGTATAAAGTTTCTTATGGAGTGTAACCAGCGAGGACTTTTTAATACATTTTACCTGTCAGACCTTAAATCAGGCGCAGACATTTAAATGAGCAATTTTCGTACTTCATATTCAGTCTAAAGCAGTGGTTCCCAACCTTTTGTTAAGGGGAACCACTGAAGCAAATATTAAAATAGCCACGGACCACATGTAAAATTATTTCTGTTTGTAGGCATGTGGTATTAAAGTTAGCATTTGTAACAATATTTTATACTTTTCTATTAATAATAGAAAAAAATATCTAAAAAATCAAATATGACAGACGAGAATTTCAAAAATTATACCGTCATATTGGATCTGCCAATTTAAATTTTAAAAATCTGACCCCAAATTCTTGATCAGCTACCATAAAAATCCCAATATATTCGGATTCGTAATCAGTGATCCCCACAACCCCCGTATATCAAATTTGGCGCATATCAGTTAATTTTAAAAAAATAATGATTTCTTTGAGTTATATCACGTGGCACTTCAATTCTGAGGGTTAATTTGTATTTTTGATTGGCTTTTCTTAATAATTCTGACCACCGTTTCGTATTTAGGAGGCAAATATACATCGAAAGCCATATGTCATGTCACATCTCTGGGTCCGATACTTTTTTTTGTAGAGTGGTGTAATTGGCGATGAAAAAGCAATGAGTTGTTGTAGAAGAGTGCTCCTAACACGAGTGTGCGCTCTGAAATCGATTAAAAAATAAACATGTTGGGGATGTCTGTTTTTTTATTGCCATGGACCACTTATGAGTTCTTACGGACCAGGAGTGGTTCGCAGATCACAGGTAGGAAGCTACTGGTCTTAAGTATTGATTATATCTACAAAGTAAGGACAGGTTCGGAGCTACTGGTCTAAAGTGTAGATTATATCTACAAAGTAAGGTATAGTGAGAGAAAAGGTCTAAGATCTCCCCTTATTTTTTCCATTCGTAGAACTTAAAATAAAACAAAAAAAGAGATTCAAAAACACACACACACACACACAACATTTTACATACAAGTTTTTGGAGGGATTTATTTTATCATAATGTTACTATTTGTACATATTCAATAAAAACTCATAATTAAAAAATTATGCCAACATGAATAGGTTGCTAGTCTAACTAATAAATAAATAGGTTTATAAGTATTCCTAGTACGGACTATCTATCTATTTAGATAGTAGGGACTAAAATAGTTTTTTTCTCTTCAATATTCTCGACATTTCCTCGGTATAAAAATTATTTTAGGAAACAAAATTTGGTAAGATTTGTAACAGTTTTTTAAGTGACAAAGGTACGAATGGTAGTTTATCAAACCCGTTGTTAACTTAGCATTTGTTAAAAGTTAACAACGGTTTAGAATGTTTAACAATATGTCAGATTTTGACAGGTTGTCTACTAAAATCATTAAATAACACTGACAATGACGTTTGGTTAAACATTCTAAATCGTTGTTAACTTTTAACAATTGCTGAGTCCATTGCTAAATTTAACAACGCGATCATCACTCCGTCCGTAAGTTGACTATTCCAATTGTGTACTTCCCATCTAAGTCTACAAGAAAACCAACCTTGTAACGAAATGGTGAACTACCCCCGAACGTGATAACATAAGAAAATATTATAGTAATATAAGAAAACTCGATTTTTTTTATATATCTTAGCTTTCTGTTTAGATAGATAAAACTAACTTAATCTTATTATTAAATTTAATTATTATTATATTAATAATTTTCCCAAATTTTTTAGGCAATTTTTGATTTTTTTTATATTTTGATTTTACCACCTATTTTTTTTAAGTTTTTTATAATTAGGACAAGTAAGCGTAATCTTTCTAATTTTTTGTTAACAATAATTTGACATATGCAGAATATTTTATGATTATTTTTATGCCTCTGGCAAGGGTGAGAAAAAAGGCTAACTTTGCGGTCACTCTTTGATCTTTTATACCAATCCAAACTATTATAATAATTGTTTTAAATAAGTTCATTTGGAGAAAAAAAAACTAAATTAGCTTCAATAAATAAACCATACTTCCCTTAAAAATAAAACTAAAAATAAAAAAAAAGGAAAAATAAGTTTAGGACAAATAAACAATCGACAAAATGGATAAGGAATCCTTGCTTACATCCAACATTAACTTTTAAGACGTAGCATATGTAAATTTGATAGCGACAGTAAACTTCATGGAGAAGTTATGCTGGCAAAAATACAACTTCTATCGGTGCCAGTAACCGCCATGTCTTTGCAAGTTTTTGGAGTTCTACCTTTACCTTTAAAACACTTAAAAGTAAAATTAAATGTAAAATGTATCTTCAAAATTAAAATTTGACTATCACCTAAAAGTGTTTCTTTAAAATTTTATTAATCACGTCAAATTAAAATTTGATTAACACTTAAAACGTTTTTTTTACAATATTATTAATTTAACTTTTTTAAGTTAATAGTTAAAAGTAATAAATCCTTTTTTTTCTAGGGAAGTTCGTCGGGACCAAGCTCCTCCACGACCACCATGGGTCATCAACAGAACTTTCCTTCATTTGGAGGGGTAAATGCGCAAGAAGAACCTCAAATTCCAGGGCGTAGAACACCATTGGGTTCTGTTGGCTTAGGGGGTTTTTACTTTCAAGGATGTCAACAAAATATGACAACTGCCCATGGACCCCCATCGGATGAAAACAATCCAGATCCTGGATGTTCAGGGCAAAATATTAACAGGTAAAAATGGTAAATTTAAAAAAATTGCATTATGACATTTCAAAAAAAATGGTTTTTTACTAGGCTCTTCTTGAACACAAAACTATTTCGCAAAAGGTGAAAAATCTTGGCTTACTTTAAAGTAGCTATGTAGCTCGTGTAGAAAAAGGAACAGTTTAAATAGTTATATAGCTCTAAATATGAATATATATATTGTTGCGGCGGATGCATGTTTAAAAAATTTTTCTTAGGTACTCCGCCGTATAGATTATGTGCGTACAAAAAATCGATTGACCCTTACAATCTTCCAAACTGCCCAAAACAAACTCAGAAAACCCTTTAACAATTAAAAAGCATATTAACGTGTTTGGGACAGGTTGGCCAGCATTTTAGAGCTAAATATAATCTAAAAAAATATTTAAAGTTAAATAACTATAATTCTGGGAGGTTTTTTTTTTTTTAACATCAAGTCACAAATAACACTTTAATCTATTGTGACAAGTATATTTTAAATTTTAGTCAGACATGTAATCTAATTCATGTTTTGTAATTTTGCGGCATTGTATAAGGTAGAGTCAAAGTTTCTGGAATTAAGAAGATGTTTCCAAGGTTGCTATTTCATGTAAAAAAAAGTTAGATTGGAAGTTTAAATATAAAAAAAGTAAGAAGGCAAAAATGTTTAGTATTAAGGCTCAACTACTTAATTAAAAATAATAATACCTTTACTGTGTGACATAGAAATTTCAACACCCATAATATGCTATGATATACCCATAATTCTTTACCGGTTAATGGCTCTGATGAAGTGTAGCAAACGAAAAAATTTTTGTCCCAATTTATTTTAAAATACCAGACTTTTCCAAATTTAACAAAAAACATAATCAGTATTTATTATCAGTTTTTTGTTGGAATTTGCTTAGATTTATTCAGACTTATTGCTTTTGTGGTACTTAAAACACCTTTATAAATACCTTCTGTGCGAAGACGTGCGTATCATCAGTTAAGTGAATTTGAACGAGGTAGAATAGTAGGTTTATGAAAGGGGTCCAATTTCCCAAAATGTCATTTTGGGAAATTGAAAGAATCGTTAACCGAGTTGCTACAACAGTCATGCGATGTTGGCAAGAGTGCTCTATACATCGTCGCAGTGAACGTCGTAGGGGCACTGGGGCTTTAAGAAGAACCACAGATCGTGAAGAACGGCTCTTAAAAGTTAGTGTCCTTAAAGACCGTTTCATCACAACAAGCGCAATTGAACATGAGTGGAGGGTAGCTACAGGTCGACAAATATCCTTAAGATCGATTTATTGAAGAATTAAAACGTATGGGCTACAATCATACGAATACCGTCCTCGGCTTGTATTCCCATTGACCAGTAGATATAGACAGCTACGTCTGGTATGGTATCAAGGACGGGTTCAATGGAACGAGGAATGAAATCGGGTCGTATTTAGTGAGGAGTCACGATTTTTTTTGAGCTATGATATGAAGAGAGTTCGTTGGACGTGGCGAAAACGACAACTTTATATGCGTAGGCGCAGACTGCTCTTACTAGAGGCGTAGGTTTAAACATATATATATATATATATATATATATATATATATATATATATATATATATATATATATATATATATATATATATATATATTATATTATTATTATATAAATATTTTATTATTATTTATATATATAGCAATTAAATATTATTTTTTATTTAAATTATTAATACTTAAATTTTAATTATATAAACTCTCCAAGGGCCCTTTTTTCTAAATACACATTATTAAATATTACAATCATTTAGTACACTAGACAACTGCAAAAACCCAATTTTCAGCAGGACAATGCTAGATCACACGCAGCTGCAGTTACAAAGACTTCCTCCGACAAGCTAATGTTATCTTATAATACCATGTCTGCAAGATCACCTTATCTATCGCCTGTTGAACATGTATGGACATGATGGGTAGGAGGCTAAGCCGGTTCAAAATCTTTTGCTGGATGTCAAACGTATGTTATGAAGTACGAATTGTCCGGAAGACCCTATTACAGTAATATTGATCATCGATTCGCAATGCTCGGAAAATTAATATCAAACTATGTGAAGCCAACTCACTACGAAGAGTTTGGTTTAATTTTTGATGACTAGTTTCATCAATTATTATTCTTGATTTACCCCAGTGTTTAAAATTAACTCAAAATATACTTACATTTACTGGTGTTGCAATTTCTATGTCACACAATATATTTAGGAAATTGTGATTTTTGTGACATGTTGTATTCATACATAGTTATTTCGTTTTCGTCACTAGAAATTATTTTGGTAGTATCCATTATATGATTTTACCTTAAAATATTTTTAAATTAATTAAGCCTTAAAAGGCATACGTTAAACGAAATCAATGCTTCTTAGCTTTAAAATGCGCTCATTCTTGGGGTGGTACTTCTAATATCATGAATTGGTTTACGCTGCTTGCAATTTTAAAGAACAGGCAGCCAGAACTGATCCAATGACAATATCGATATATTAAAAACATTGCACATAATAAAATATGCAGCTTCAATAACTGCGTTTGTAGGAAAACAGCATAAGTCTAACATTAAATTTTAAAATTTAAGTTTAAATTAAAATTAAAAAATAAAGTGTTGTTTTTAACTTTCTAAATCCCCTAAGGTACGATTCCTACGTTTTTATTTAAAAACATCTTGTGGTTAGTTGTTGGTTGTGAATTAACCAGTGTATTCACAGTATTGCCATCAAATATTAGCTTCAAAATACAAGAAACAAAAAACAAGTAAAGACATCACATCTACAGTAATTTTTAATTTTTGTTGTCTTAATAATGGTAAAAAAATAATACTTTTCTTTAAAGTTATATATTAGATGCTAATTAAATGATTACTAGCAACAAATCATATTTTCTTAAATGCTTACATTTTTCTTTGAAAGAGTGACTGCAAAGTTAGCCTATTTTCTCAGTTTTGCCAGAGACCTTAAAAAATTTTTAAAAATATTCTGCATATGTCAAATTATTTAGGGGTTGATATAATGACGCAAAACTGAAATATATGAACATTATCAACAAGAAAAAAATGGGAAATACTGTCAAGAAATAGGCCACAATATATAGATTTATTTATAATTGATTGTAGTATAGCCTAAATCTTACCTTTATGTTTTGTTTTCCTTCTTTAGTGGTCCTCTTTGTGTGTCTTGTACTAAAAGTCATCCTGACAGATCCCAGGATGTGAAGCGTCCCCTCCTGTCCATATGTGTTGAGGGATTTTACATATTAGAATAAACTATTTGGATCCGTGGCCAAAACTCATAGTATGTAAGGCCAAACTGCCCAGATTAAAAAAAATAATAAAAAAGCGATTCCTATTGTATTTTTTTATATAAAATAAAATCTTACAAATATAGAATAATTTATTTTTATATTATTAACTTGCCAAGGTTAAATTATCCCCTACATATGAAAAAAGTCAAAAATTACTTGAAAAATTTAGAAAAAAATACTAAGGTATTCTAAATTATCATAAATTTAAATTGTGTACTTTCACCAGTGTCTTTAAGAAAACCACCCCTGCGACGATGGGGTGAACTACCCCCGAACGTGAAAACATACGAAAATATCATAGCGATATAAAAAAACTGTCGAATATTTTATAATAGTTCTTACTTTTTAGATCAGAAAGATTATGCTTACTTGTTCTAATTATTTAAAACTTTATTTTATTAAAAATCAACCCTCACAGATGGTAAAATCATCCCCAAAATATATAAAAAATAAAATTACTTGAAAAATTTAGAAAAAACTATTAGGATAATTTAAATAATTACAAATTCAAATCGTGTACTTCCCACCAGTGTCTATAAGAAAACCACATCTGTAACGAAAGGGTGAACTACCCTCGAACGTGATAACCTACGAAAATATCATAGCAATATAAGAAAACTCGAATATTTTATAATAGATTTTAGCTTTCTGTTCAGATAGATTAAGCTGACTTGATTTAATAATTCCAAACTTCTTTTCTAAAAACCAACCCTCTTTGGAATAATTAGATCAAGTCGGCTTAATCTATCTGAACAGAAAGCTAAGTTATATTATAAAATATTTGAGTTTTCTTATATTACTATGATATTTTCGTATGATATCACGTTCGGGGGTAATTCACCCCTTAGTTATACTGGTGAAGGTACTCGATTTGAATTTCTAATAATTTAAAATATCATAGTAGTTTTTCCTACGTTATTTTATACTTAGCGGTTGATTTCACTCCTAAAGGGGTTGATTTTTACAAAAAAAAATTGGTTTGAAATAATTAAATAAAGTCAGCTTAATCTTTTTGATAAAAAAAGTAAGATCTAATATAAAATATTCGACAGTTTTCTTATATTGCTATGATATTTTCGTATGGTATTACGTTCGGGGGTAGTTCACCCCCTCGTTGCAAGGGTGGTTTAATTAAATAGATACTAGTGGAGGTACACGATTTAAATTTCTAATAATTTAGAATATCCTACTAGTTTTTCCTAGATTTTTCATATAATTTTTTTTTTTTATATTTAGGGGATAATTTAGCTCCTTAGCGAGTTTAAGGGTGCTCTTTCAATTATATTACGCCCTCATTAATAAATAAATATATTTTTTTAATTTTTAAAATTTTATTTTTTATAAAAAATACAATTAGAATTACTTTAATTCGCATTGATATTCATATATTTCGGTTTTGCGACATCACATCAACCCCTAATTAGGGGTGATTTTCGACATTTTTCAAAAAATCAAAAAAATAGCTTATCTTGATTTTTCATTACCGATAATTTACCATATGCAGAATATTTTTGGGATTTTATTTACGGTCTGTGGCAAGGGTGAGAAAATAGGCTAAAAATATGCTTTTTTTGCGATCACTCTTTAATAAATAAACCAAAAAATAAATTCTATACAGTGTTGTCTTACAACTTTTTTAAAAGTTGCTATAAGTACAAGCTTAAATATAGTAACTCTAATGATACTAAGATGGCATTGTTTTTCTTTATAGATCGCTTGAATCAAGGACCTCAAATCCGAATGTAACCGTTAAAGGCAAGGCGCGACAAGGAAAATCCGTGCGCCTTAATATAAATGCTAGGGAACGCAGAAGAATGCACGATTTAAATGACGCCCTAGACGAACTTAGAAGTGTGATTCCTTATGCACATTCTCCGTCCGTGCGAAAATTGTCGAAAATTGCAACGCTCCTTTTGGCTAAAAACTATATTCTTATGCAAGCGAATGCTCTCGAGGAGATGAAGAGACTTATTGCCTATTTGCAAGGTAAGTGTTTTTTTTTAACAAAAAGGGTTACCTGCATTTAAAATATTTTCTTAAATAAACACACGTAATAATTAAACTGATCTTACATATTTTTAATTATTTTTCATTTAAAAGATTTGAGTTTGGGATAGTCTTGAGGTCGAAGTACTAATCTACTGAAAATATCTAAAAAGAAGTAAAGGATATAGTAAACATATAAAGGTTTGGAGACGAAGGAAAGACCTTTGTAAGAAGCAAGTTCCACATTTAAGACACTTTGGGGACGAAGGAGTAGACAATGTGAGAAGTATCGGGCTTTTTCAGTTAGACTTTAAAGGCATGCATAAAAGGGCCACTTCGTAATTTTTAAAACAGAAAATATGTAATAAAAAGAGACAGGCTCTCTATAACTCGTTGTTATAAAGGGTTTTCCAATAAGAATAATATGATTTTGTAATGATGTAGTAACCATGGTAATAAAGTTATACCTGTCACTAGTTGTTATTTATGTTCAGTAAACTCTAGCAGTTTATTATGGCTAAATAATCGCTTCAAAGAACGTCTGGTTATTGTCCAAAAATTTTACGAAAATGGTCGTTCATTTGTGAACATTTTTTGCGCACTTCGCGGAAACTTTGGTCTAAATAATCGCCCTTCTGTGCTTGCAATTCGTCGCATCGTTAAGAAATTTGAAAGTAATTTTAATCTTTACGATGTAAGAACTCCAGTAAGACGCCAAAATGCCAGAACTGTTGAGAATGTTGCTGCTGTAAGAGATAGTGTTGCAGAAGATCCAAATTTATTAATTCCTTGTCGTGCTCAAAAGTTAGGATTTAAAAAACAACAACTTGGCGAATTTTGCAAATAGATTTAAATTTACACACGTATAAGATTGTTTTGACCCAAGAACTTAAGCCACTGGACCATTGTTGGCGCCACGAATCTGCCTGCTTAGAGTTTAGAACGACTTGAACGGGATCACAATTTTGCCGAAAAAATTGTCTTCTCAGATGAAGCTTATTTTTGGTTAAGTGGATACGTGAATAAGCAAAATTGCCTCTTTCTGGCGTAAAAACAATCCACAACAGATTCACGAGAAGCCTTTGCAACCCCTAAAGGTAACTGTATGGTGTGGTTTGGTGGTTTATGACTTGGTGGTTAGTTGTCGTTGGACCATTTTTTTTTAATGAAGTTGGAGATTCCGTTACAGTGAATGGTGAACGATATCGACATATGTTGACAAGTTTTTTATAGCCAATTTAGGTGCGCTTGATTTAGAAGATATGTGGTTCCAGCAAGACGGCGCTACATGCCACGCTGCTCATAAAACTGTCGCCATACTGCAAGAAAAGTTTGGTGAAAGGATAATTTCAATAAATGCAAGTGTTGCCCGGCCACCAAGAAGCTGTGATTTGACTCCTTTAAATTACTTTTTGTGGGATTATTTAAAATCCAAGGTTTATGCAAACAGGTCACAAACCCTTGATGCTTTGAGATTGAACATTAAACGCTACATTCGTGAGATTACGCCCGATTTATTGCACAAAATCTTCGAAAATTGGATTTGTCGAATTCACTCGTGTATACGAAGCCATGGTGGACATTTAAATGACGTGCTATTTAAAACATAATTGTTATCGATTGTACTTCAAGATAATATAAAAAGTGTGGTTATATCTGAAATCATTTCTATTTTATTTATTTTTAAAATCATATTGTTCTTATTGGAAAACCCTTTAGTAGGATTCGCTCATTTATAAGGCAAACCGTCCTTTTCGCATAAATTAAGATTGCTTGGAGTTGTGGTAGAGGAGATGATAACAATATTTTAAGTTGAATCTGATTTTAAGGTATACAAGGTATAGAAGTTACAAGAAAAAAAATCCTTTTTAGTTAATAGCTATTTAATTGACGGGGGGTAGGAATTAGACAACTATTTTCGCGGTAGCCAACATGGTTTGGCAATAAACTGAACAAGATTTTTGGTTTTACAACCCATTAATAATTGACTTTACGTAAAAAAGATAATTGTATTATCATGTGCTTATTTTCTAAATTAGGTTCAAAGGCCGATTTAAAAAATAATATCAGATATTAATTTATTATAAATTTTTTACAAGTATAAAAATCTAAAAGCTAAAAATTAATACCGCCATATTACCTACACTGAATGTCTTAATTTAATATGTAAAAAAATCCTTCCTACAACATTTTTTAATGCGTTTTTCTAAATGAAGTTTTAAAGAATTTACTGTATTAGACGTGCAAAATTTATTATGCTCTCTCTTAGAAACGTCCAAACTTTTGCTAAATTAACAAAATGTGAAAAAATGGAAAAAACGCATTTTTTTCTACCTTAATCACTCACTAATTTGTAAGTACTGGTCACAGAAAAAAGTCACAGATAAAATAAAGTTTATTATAAAATTTCGGACAAGAAAGTATAAGTTACAAACCGCAAAATCCATCACGCTTGTTGCAACAAAGCAAATAACAAACGGAGGTAATAATACATTGATTTTTGCGAGATATTTTTAAATTCTTTAGATTGTTCTTAAAACCTTCATATTCGATCAGAAAAAACTTAAGCTATCATAAAATATCTTAACAAAATTGACAATTTTTCAAATTAAATAGAGTCACTGCACCTTGTGCTTATATACAAATAGAATTTTTTGAGAATTTTCAATAAAAAATTTTACTGAAAATATATGTTTTGCGGTTCCCAACCAATGTTAAGAAATTTATGAATAAAGAAAGTAAGTTTTGAAACTTTTATACCATTGCATATTTTTTACTACCAGTACAAATTATAAGCAATTTAAGGAAAAATAATGCGTTTTTTTCACATTTTGTTTATTTAACAGATGTTTTAACCTTTCCGAAAAAGAGCATATCTTGATTCTTGTTATATTATACTTTTTTCTATCCAATCAAAAACAGATAAGGTCCTGTTTTGAATGGTTAAGCGCAAGTAAAAATAGTTTGGTTATATATAAGTTATTAACTAGAAACTAGCAAATCAACTTAACCAAACCTTAAATTTTATGTAGATACCCATTTTACAGCTGTTAACCAAACTGCAACATTTTTGTGTTAAAATCTTAGTTTCTAGCTCTTTTAGTTTGCCCAAAATAATGCTTTTTTTTTCTTCTAGGCACTGGTGCTGCAGCAGGTGCCGCAATTGTTGCTCCACCAGGATTTGATCTTCAAGGTTTTCCTGCAGCTGCCAAATTTTTGCAACAACAACAAGCTTTACAAGCAGAAAATGCAAGACACAATGACGGAAATAATGGCGGGTCGGGATCAGCCATGTAAACATAATATACTACATTTTAAAAAATATGGTTTTTCTAAAACTTTTAATTAAATAAAATTATATTTTTAAAATGTTATAATTAAGTTAATCGTCATCTGTGGGCAAATAACCTTTAACCATATTTTTTATTATACAATATTTATCATGTTTTTCTTTGTTACATTACTTCATGGTATTTGGGTTTAAGAAAATTAAGAGAGTCGAATTTTTACTGCAAAATAACATTTTCTCAAATCAAAAGAAAGAAAAAAACAAATAATAAAATCTTGTATTAAAAATATAGGTAAAGAGACATTTATCAGTCAAATAACATTAGGGTATATTTAGTGTGTCAATACATTAAAAGATACAAGTAACTTGATGTGGTGTAAAAAAACTATAAATAATTCTCTGAAATAACTTTTTTTTATAAATATAAATTACCTTTGTTTTACAAAATATTGTTAAAAAATACCCAACATTTTTTTTTGTCAAAACGATTTAAATTTTAACATTAAATTTGTAGTTTAGCAAAAGCAAAGCACTAATGATTGGGTTTGTATTATAATGTAGGAGCACTGTAAAAAATAATAGATTATGTTTTCTATAAACTACTGAGTGAGAATACTATTTCTAGTCTTATCTTTAATTATTTTTTTTTATTTAATAAATATTTGTGAATAGATAAATATAGTCATAGGCAGAATGTGTGTAACATACAATAAGTTCATTTGATCTTTATTAATCTTCTCAAATTATCTTTTTCCATCATAAAAAAACAAAAGATTATTTTTTAGGAAAATATTTTTTTTACAGAATTTGACTAAAAAGAATAATATTTTAATCCTTAGTCTTAAAACTACCTTTATCTGCTAATAAATCCTAACTTGACCAGTAAGCTAACTATCTTCCCATTTAGTTGTTATTTTTGGTATAGAAAGTAAAATATTCTTTAGAAAACAGTTGTTAATTAATTATACTGAACACACTACATAAATTAATTTATTTTTAATACTCGTAGTGTGTCCTAATATATGTTTTTTTCCGCTTTTATAATGCTGTTTAATAAAATCTCTCTGAATAAGAAAAGATATAAATTGGGACCATATCAGAGCTCCAAAATAAAGCAGATAGATTAAAGCATGGTTTCCATTAAATTTTACTCTAGTAGAAGCATCAAGTAAAAATGGTTGGTTTATGGATAATTGAACAAAAATATTTTCTTTAACATACGATATTTCTATTTTTTTGCATACCTTCGTTCAAAACTGTAAAAATTATATTCAAATTTCTAAAAGAAATTGTTTCCCCCAATATACTTTTAAGATTTCTGATGGAGCAGAGTAAATTTATTAATACCGATTTTTCGTCCATGTGAAGCAAATATTCTGCTTGTTTCTATCTTATTAAGGTTGAATTAATAATTAAACTTAATGTTTTAAACTTAAGCAATACTTGGTGTGATGTTATTATAAGAATCTAGTCATGGATAGAACAATTTAAGAAATATATTATAATGTGAAATACACATTTACCTTATCTTAAGATGGGGTATAAATTAAGATTAGTGAAAAATATAAATGTTTATCCTATTTTGTTTTGATTTTTTTTAACCTTTTATTAAAACCTTTAAAAATCTTCTTATAAATAAAGAAATGCATGTATCTATTTAATAAACACAGATATCTCCTCCAAGTTCTGTCCTTAAATTTTAGTGTTTTATAAAAAAATTTACGTGACCCTAAGAAAAGTAAATTATCTGAAACAGACTTAATTTTGGACCAAGAATGTTATATTACTACCTTTTAAGTGATAAGTTTATTCTGTGCGATAGTTACTTATCTCAGAATATGTTAACTTTAAAGAAATTGCTGTGTCCAGCTATGAGTTGTTATGATTAAGAAAAATACAAAAACTAAAATAAGGTACCCATCTTATTACTTATGAAAACGGCATCTTTGATAACTTAACTGTATCTTTATAAGGACTATATTAATTAAAAAAAAATCTGTTTATATAAACAAACTTTATTGTTAAAAAGAGGTACGACTAAATTATTTTTTAATTTACAATTTTAGTTGTTTGTTAACAAATAAACAAATCAACACAATTTATTGTCAATTTGCTAATTGCTAGTTGGTTTAGCAATAGATGATGATGGGGCTTTGATAGTTTCACTTCTTTTGATTTGAATGAAAAATATGCCAAAAGGATAATTTCGGTATATTTTTTGAATGACTTTGCTTGACACCATATCGTAAAAAAATTTTACGCCGCTACGTATATTAGTTTCGACTTAATTGGGATCAGCCTTGATACCACTCCTTTAGATTCTACCCTTACATCATCTGGAACTTCTTTAAAATCGCTTAAATTTTACATTTATTCTTGATTAAAATGCAACAAGATTGCAGTATAATTATAGTATAGGACATAAAACAGGAACTGTGGCTAAAATTTTGCGTAGATTTAGCAAGTAAATTGAAAATAATACTATTTTATTTAAAAAACACAACATCGGTTTATTCCGTGTTTGTGAAGCCTGTATACTTGCATTTTTTTAAGGCAAATATAACAAAGATCTACAACTTTTAACTAAAATATTTTTTGATCAGAGGCGGCGTTTTCGAAATGTCGAGGGGGTCCGGGACGCATAGAGGTAAGTAACACGCAGCATCGCCATTCGGGAGGCCGGTCGTATTTTCGAATGTAACACGCGGGCTGACCATTTTACTGGCGATCTCAAGTGCTACTTTGCACTAGACTTTTTTTCCGCAAAAAGATCCAAAATGCACAATTATTTGTTTTCTATAAAGGTGGCATATTTTATTGTATTGTCTAATTTTATTGATCATGGATTTGTCCTGCTTACCAGATGGCTATTGTTATTTCGAAAAAAATAATGTGCTGCGTTGCAAGGTAAAAAATATAGAGGAAGTAGATGTAAGTAGCAATAATATTAAAAATGTTTATGCTTAAGCCTTAACAATTAGGTGCTTGTTACCCCCATACATATTTGAGTTGTCCTTGTCGGCTCTTTGACGGAATAATTTGTCGACAAAGAAAGGTTTGGTAATGGATTGATAATTAATTTTGTCGTTGTAGGCTTTATTTTAAAACATTTTTTAAAAAAAGTTTTTAGATTTGTCTTTTATTTTGGAGGGAGCATAGATCCGGGGGTCTTCTTTTAAACTTTGTCACCTTTATTAATTTTTTTGTGCCACTGCGACAAATATTTAGGAAATATACAGGGTGACGCGGATCTAAATGTACATACGATACCATAAGATAGAGATATCCTTGAAAGTTTTAAATAACCCACATTTAGTAGTCCTATCCCTAATCTTTACCGAGATACAGGGTGTTTTATAGGTTTTGCCTAAAATCCATTTTTGTAATTTTTCTGGAAGCACTTAAAATAAAATATTCATAATGGGTAAGAATCTTTTTTATATAGGTGGGTTTAAAATACCATATGCAAAAGTTTTAAAGTACAGGTCCGTACTTAAAAAAAATAGTTTTCAATTTATTTAAAATTCATCACCCTGTATATCACAGATTTTGAAAATTTTACTTTTACTTTGAAAGATGATGAATGTGATCCTAATGACATATTTTTTAATGTTGCCGCACGAAGTCATAAAAATAAGATATGTTTTAGAAATCAATAGAAAATAAACAAAAAAATAATTGGTAGCCTAATAAAAGTGCCCATATTGCCAAAAAAGTACGTACCAGCAAAAAAAACACAACTCTTATTATTAAATAGTTTTGACATTATTTGTTTTGTTATCAAAACATTTTTGTCGTATTGGGATATCTTTTTTTAATGCCTTACCAGTTTTCTAATCAAGAATATGCCGACATTAGTTTTGTGTAGGCTTATTGCTATGAAAATAAAAGAGCAACAGCTCCAGAATCTCTTAGAAGGTTGCCCGGAAAAAATGTCCAAACCATCAGAAATTCGCAAAGGTATTTGCTTTTATTTACGAAGAAGGGCATTTTCCTACACATAATAATATCGAACAACCTGTTAGATACCCAGTTTAAGAAGAATATGAGCCCCACCATATTCTGCAAGGGCTATTTCTGACTTTTTTCAATGAGGCCTATCCTAAGAGATGGATAGGCCGCGAGGGGGCTTATTTCTGACCAGTGAGATCCCTGGATTTCAATCCATTAGATTTTTTTTCTTTTGAGGCCACATAAAACAATTGGTATTCAAGGAAGAAATCAATACCCGTGATCAGCGGTTCCAACGTATTATCCTTTTATTGCAAGAAATAAAAAATATTCCAAATTAAATTAGAGAGGCAAAAATTAATAAAGGTGACAAAATTTAAAAGAAGACCCTGGATCTATGCTCCTTAAACCCTTCAAAATAAAACACAAATCCAAAATTTTCTTTTTTAAAAGAGTTTTAAAATAAAGCCTACAACGACAAAATCAGTTATCAATTAATTTCAAAACCTTTCTTTGTCGGCAAATTATTCGTCAAAGAGCCGACAAGGACAACTGAAATATGTATGGGGGTAACAATAACCTTATTCTAAAGGCTTAAGCATAAACATTTTTATTATTATTGCTACTTACATCTACTTCCACTTTATTTTTTAACTCGCAACGCAACACATTATTTTTTTCTAAATAACAATAGCCATCTGGTAAGCACGACAAATCCATGATTAATAAAATTAGACAATATAATAAATATGCTACCTTTCGAAATTATACGCATTTTGAAACCAAATAATGTCATTTTGGGAAGAGTTTAGTAAAATGGAGATCAGAAAATGGTCAGCAGCTGTTACATCGAAATGACGGAGGCGTCCTTTCCATGTCCGGACTTTTGAACCAGGTATTATTTATGCAAACGTAAAGGGCCGCACTTATACGAACAATTGGAATGAATAAAATATTTTATTTTACAACGCCATGCACATTTGTTAGGAATTTCGCTTGTTTACATTTACTAAGGCTAAATTAAAAATTAACATAATTTTAATTGTACGTACTGAATAAATAGAATTTTTCAACGCTAATAAAACACTAAAATAGTTTGGGTTAAAATGTGGATTTAAATTAAAAGCGCATCTCTAACCTAAATTTAAAAGCGATAGATTTAAGTAGTATAGACTTTACGTGAAATTATACGGCATTTTGTAAAGGAAACATGTCAATGGGTATGGATGTTTGTTGGAGCAATGCAACTTTAAAGGGAGGGAATCTTTATGTAAGGAAGGAGAAATTCACCCCTAAAGGGGCATTTTTTTAGTTTTTATAAATAAGATCCAAACTATTTAAAATAAAAAAAATGTACAATATCTTTAATATAGAGTATAATATCTTTCATTTGACATATAAAAAGTTGATGTAGGCCCTCCAGGTATTCTTAAAAATAAGGCGGCCAACCGTCCCGCATTCTGCAGGACGTTCCCGTAATGGCGGTTGTAATCCCGCATTGCAATATGTAATAAAATTGTCCCGCAATATGTCCCATGCGTCCCACATGTCCCGCATGTCGGTAAATTAAATAATTTATGGATAAAGCGCATCCTACAAAACGAGTATTTTCGTTGATGAATCCCTTATGGACATCAGAAAATCATCACATACAGTTGAAACGTGCCGTGCAATGCCTATTGTTAAATTTAATATGGTTGTCAAAACTTTTTTGATATACCTAACAAGAACCCTAATCTGGATAAAAAATGTCATTTAACCGAAAAAGACGATTTTAAATAATCAAATGTTGATTTAGTTTTACCCAATTTTCATTAATTTTACTTCCTCTACCTCACCCCCCCCCCCACCGTTGTCGTCGTCGTATGTCCCGCATGGACTTTTCATAAAGTTGGGCGCCTTACTTAAAAATTAACCTTAACATTCGGTAATAGTTCTAAATATTAGGATAAAAGGATTTCGGAGATCTTCTATTAATGGTGTAAAATGTCTCGTGGTCGTTCGAAAGGTAATTCATCGATTAAAACATTACTTCGCTTCTAGTGAGTGAACGCTCTTAAGAAAATTGGCATCTTATTTTCAGTTATCAGAAATAACCAAAACTGACTATAGAATGCCCATGTCTTTTTAGTGTAAAAGAAGCAGAAAGCCGTAGTAAAAGTGTTCGATTAATCAAGATTACATGTTATCATTGATTTACTCTCCTGGTGGCGGTTTTGAATTTCTAATAAGTACCCGCTAATCTGTTGCATAATGCACATAAATCTCGCTGCTCTTTGTGTGCTGCGCTTTGTGTGTTTTCTATATTGACCTGTAGTTTGCACAAGCTTCATTAAAGTTAAAATATAAAGAGGAACAAAAAATATTCAAGGTCTCTAAAAGACTCCCAAATAGGTGGTAAGCTTTTCCATTGATGATATTTCAACCTCCATTTAAAATCATTTGGGGAAGGTAGGTACTTTGGATGGCTCATCCAAGCAAATTCCCTATAAGTGAACTTTAGGCTCTTATAACATCTGATCGAAGAGCACTAAAAGTCTGTGGTAAATTCTGTGAAGTTTTATTCTTGGTAAGAAATAATGTCTTTCTTCTTATTGACTGACAAGCTTTTGTCTTTACTGTACAATAAAACTACAAACCGTTTAAAAATTTTTAATTTTATTTCAAAAAATTCTTAAAAATGTGACAGTTGTTTTAATAATTTTGTACATTGTTCATTATACTTCCAAATGTTCCAGGTAATTTTCTTTTCCTTGGATGAGAAGGACGACATTGTATCACAACCAGTAAAAAGTGGAATACGCGAGTAATATCCCTTAACACAGAATAACTGTTTACCATATAAATTATAACTATATAAATGCTGACTATGTATATTTTATATTATAAAAGAAATCATGTAATTAGTTCGGTAACATTAATTTCGTGTCAAAGCTTTGTGCTGTTCGGTATTAATTGTTCACCTTAGTTTAAGAATAATGTTATAAGTTATTAAGTTAAGTTTAGGCCTTTTTAGTAAATAAAAGTTTTTTTAAAACATACTTCGTCGAACTCCTCATTTAACTGGCGCTGGATTGGGTATTTTGCAGAAGCCGTTTTTTACTTCGATAAGTGAGTCCGGAATTATGTGTTCTGCTACTTAGTGGAGTAAAATTTGGAAGAAAAGTCGCTTAGTTATCGAGAAAAAAAAACCGGCGTAGAACCAAACCAGACTTAGTGGGATTCTTTAATAAGGTAATCGTGTACACGAAATCACTTTTTACGACATTTTTTAGTGGTCGAGAGCTTTTTTATTTCGAAAAAACCCAAAAAAAAACGGTTTTCAATAAAACACGTATTTTAACTTCTCCACTGCTCTATCTTTAATAATATTCATGCTATCAAGTTAATTTTTTTTAGATTAAAGTAGACACAATAGCGCTTCAAACAACGTCCCACTTGAAGCTGATATTTTTTGTTAAATTTTTAAAATAGTACGAAACTCAAAATTGTTATTTTTAGTAGCGTAATTTTAGGCAATCGAGAAAAAAGTTTATTATTGAAAATTTATACATACATGCTGCGTACAAATTGTAGCTAATGTTTAAAAAAAATTTTTTAAAAAAAAAATTTTTTAGATTCCTTTTATAGTATTGAGTCAGTAATATTTTTTTTAAAGGCCAAAGTCATATTTTTGCGCGCTTGGGCTTAGCAGCCGGCCGACTACAAAGATCTTACGGTCCGGTGGAAAGTGTAGTAGGTAGTTAAAGTTGTATCAACAGGTTTAAACCCAGATCTAAGGGCTGCTTAAGTTGTTTAGAAAAGAAAAAAATTTAAATATCCAAAACAGGTGGGTAGATTTTTAAACCCATACAAAAATATCAATCATTGTTATTAATTACCCACCTAATAAGTAGGTTTATTCAACTTTTTTTTATTGGTTGCTGGTAAAGAAAACCACCCACGGGATTCGTTATTTTTTTAATTATACATTCAAAACTTCATTATTTTTGAAACATTTTTAGCAACAAAAAATTGCGGATGCTTTGTGTCTTTTAATTAAATTTGAGAAATATAGTACATACATTAAATATAAACTAGGGCTTCGTTAAAGGTCTTTTTAAACAGGAATATATAATTATTTTTCCATATAAAGAGATAATACGAAGCTATTCTTTGACATGTCTAAATGCTGCTTGAATAAGCAATGTTGCCAGACTTTTTGTAATAATTTGGTATTATTGAAGGTTGTTTTTTATATAAAAAACTAACCAGAACTAACAAACCACAACTTTCAAACTATGATCTAGTTCTGGTTAGTTCCGGTTAGGTTTTCCTCGTTAAATTGTAAATTATTTTTAATATAAATGCGCCGTTCTGGTCGGTCATGATTAGTGCTGGTTAGTTAAAGCGGCTTTTTATTTTCCCTAATTATATTTTTAACTGGCTTGAAATTCAAATATTTTTGATTTATTGAAAATTATCCTTATGGTAACGGCAAAGTTTTTTATTATAAATTAATAATATTTCCGTTTAGCAACACTGTAAACGTTTTGAAACGATGCATGAATTTATTACATGTAAATCGTAAATAGTTAAAATAAAATGTCAAATAATGACCAATTTTTAGAATTTTTATTGCGCTTTTCTTGGTGAAAACTACATCATCCGCATTTTTTTTGCCTTAAATAATAATACTTAAAGAATATTTTACATTGCAAATTTAAAAATCGTCCAATTCCGTGGGTGATTTTTTACAGACATAAAAATGTAATATGTAAGTAGTTATTTAGGCGCTTCATTGAGTAGCATTTTACGTAAATTTAATCCATTTCTGCCTTAAAATCTTTGATAATGATATTGCAGGAACGAAATTCACACTCCTTACAACATTTTAGTTCTTCTTTCACACAAGTACATGTTGGAAATTCAATTTTGGGTTGACATAAAGCCATTGCACTACGTATTATGGCAGCAGCTCTTAATAAAGTTTAAATTTTGGACATTTCTCTGGGAAGTAAAAGATCTATCTGAACATCACTACCAATACTCGCAGAAAAGGTAGATATTGTCGAACTATTTTCGTGTAGGTTCGGAAACCGTTTTCCTATTTTTGTGCGATTTTATGTTTCTTTCAGAGATGTAGTGGCTGTAACATAATTTATGATATTTCTCATCAAACGCAAATAAATCTTTATAGCCACGTAATTTAGATATCATATTAATGTCGTTTCTATTCCTGGCAGCTTTATTACTTTTTGATAGGTAGCTTTTCTACTACCTAAAAAGATTCAGTACTATGTAAAAAAATAAATACCCTAAACAGAATTTATAAGGATAAAATTGAAATTCGTATTTTGTTTCAGTACAAAATATAAACTAATATAAAGGTACCAACTATACTATGAAGGTACCTAATAATATTTAAATTACTTGTTTAAACAGATTTTTTATATAACTTTTCTTCTTTTTATTTTTACTATTGCTGCAAAAAAAAAACACATTTTTCTAATATTAAAACTAGCGCATTTAAGTTTAGTGTCACAATAATTTGAAGGACCGGCGCGGCGCCACTGTCTGATTGCAAATTATGATAATAGTTTTGAGAATCTGTGTAAGTTTTACGACAGTCTTTATGATATTTTATTTTAATTTTGCCATTTAAAATAACATTTTTTTTGACAAATTTTTTTTGCTAGATTGTCCTGCCTTTTTCAGCACTTAATAGTAATGATAACAACCCTTGTATTCTAGGTCAGCGTTTCTCAACCTTTTTTGGCCCGCGGACCAAAATTTAGTTATTATTGTTTTTAATAAGTAAATTTTTTTCGCGGATCGAAAATTGTCCGCGGACTAGTAAAATTTCTCCGCGGACCACTTGTGCCATGGTGGTCGCCCGACCAGCGGTTGAGAATAGCTGTTCTAGGTCTTTAAACAGATTTGTATCCATCATACACAATTTTCTTTAAAATAATTCGCTTCATTGTTTTAAAATTTTAAATACATACAGCACACTCTAAATTTCGACAACCACCACTACTAATGTATTACTTAACTACGCACTATCCGCATGCGGGGCTATTGGGTCCCGATAATACTTTTTTACGTCTGAAAAAAAAATCGCTGTTGCCAAACGATACGCTCTAGGAAAAAAATTTTTTTTTCAAAAATTTTTTGTTATTATTTAGCTATATTTTCTTCGCTGCATGTATGAAAATATTTTCCAAAAATAAAAAAGTTTATCGATTGGTGAAAATTTCAATACCAAAAATATTTATTTTTAGTTTATATGATTTTTAGAGGAATGAAAGTGCGAATTTGTGCCCAAACTGTTTATAAGGTTAAAAGCGCTACAGTGTGGGCTTTAATTTGACACAAAAAAATTTCGGTATCTTTGACAGTTTTAAAATTATGGCGGTGGAAACAAAAAAAAATCAATTTTTTTATAAGTTAAAAAAAATCACTTTTTATTAATTTAAAAAGTTCGAGACCACAAAAAAATGTAAATACGATTTCATGTGCCGGGTGACATACTCAAAGAAACCTAACAGGTTTGATCTGGTTCTACGCCAAAAAAGGGGACACGATAGACTTCCCGATCGCTCCGCCAACTGAAAATGGGGGAAGAATGGTATGCCTTTTTTCGTAATTAACGGGAATAACAAGAAAATTATTAAAAAATTTTTTGACGGGTTGTGTTAGTGGTTTATTAAGGCAAGGGAAAGGGTATTTTAATACCCTTTTTGGGGTCAGTGTTTTATTTTCATAGTTAATTAATGCATTTAGATTTTTTAAGTCCTTGAAGTACCTATAAGTGCGTCAAAGTCGTTATCCCAAAAATTTTAAAACACGTATTTTTAAAAATTTGGTTCACCTAATTCTTCAAAAAGGGAATTTTAAGATTTTTATTTTCCTTGTAAGTTTGTTTACACGCAGTAACTTCAAACGGTTCGTAAAATAGATTTTGGGATATAAGTTGGCTATTTTTGGGGAAATAATTTGAGTCGGATGCGGAGTCGATTAGTACAGTGATTTGTTTTCGGGAAAGGGAAAAAAATATGGTAGCTCAATTTTTTGCAATGTTATTTAGGTTAATGCTTGATCGGAGGCTGTATTGGAAAAATTTTCAAAATTTTCTTGGTATTCTCAGAATTTTGTTCAAGGGTTGGGTTTGGTCAGAAAGGCTTTGGTTGTAATGATTGTTATCTGCCATTGGAGCATAAAAGTTGTTCCTCGGGATAATTACAGTATGGGTCGTATTCTTGAAAAATTCTAAGGCTTGGTACGGGTCAAAATTTGGGATAATTTCTACATTAGATAATTCTTGGGAGTCAAATTTTTGGGTTCCTGTACCTTAAAAAAAGTTTGGATAGTTTGTTACAGGTTGTTTTGTTGTTGCATTCGGGACGGTCCAGCAGTAGAGGTTGACATGGGAACAGGGGCGTTATATTGAGGGGGTCGGTACTGTGCAGGTGCGGGTTTTTAATTGTTTACCAAAAACCTGGGCATTTGTAGGGTAATGCCTTTGAACTGGTCGGGGTTGAATATTAATTGGTTGACTGGGAAATGGTCTGGAATTATTGGCTTGAGAGGGGAATAGTATCTAATGGTTGCATAGGGGTTGGGAATGGAATGGCTTACTCTTTCCCTATTCAAATTATTATTATTATTTTTGTCTATTGTTAGTATGTTGCAAAGTTGAATAATTATTAGCAAAATTTATTTGCGATTCTATCATGTTGTAATTTACTACAAATTAAAAGCATCTCCCAAAAGTTTTTTGGGTGCTGGATCATTAACATGGTTTTAAAGTTTGAGGCGAGTTTGCGGGTTTAAAAAAAGAAAGGGTATTTTCTGTTTTTGGGTTTAAATTTAAAAATTTTTTTAGAGTTTTCCTCAATTACTTCGGCTTGAATTTTTGAAATAATTCTTTGAACAAATGTTTTAAGCCGGTCAACAAATTCTAAAATATTTTCGTTCTTATTAATTTTATGTATTGCAATTGTTGCATTAAAATTTGATAGGTAATGGGATCGCCAAACTTATTTCTTAAAACCCCCTTTTTTTAGAAGACCAGGTGTCTAAATCTGGCCCGAGTAAGTAAAAAATGTCGAGCATTATCAAACTAATTTTGACTTTATGGCTGCTAAGACCATTCTTTGTTGATCTTCGCCCCTTTATAGTATAATGCATAAAATTCATCAATTGATAAAAAAACTTTCTAAATGTTCTTGGTTACCAGAAAAGTTGGTAAAAAAGAAGAATGAAATCTTAGGTTTTCCCTTTTTTTTTCGTTTTTTCTAAACTTAAATTTCCTAATAAATTTTACTAACTCTTCTTGAGCGCTTGGAGTTAAAGTTGTATCTAAACTATCTGAATCACTGTCCCAAATTTTTTTGAATCCCAAAATTTGCAAAATTCTTAAACCTAAAGCGGCCCTATTTTTTAGCAAAATATTTTTTTAAAAGATCAGACATAAATGGCTTAACAATCACTTACAATACAATCAGGATGAATCCATAAAGCTTGTATCGCAGAGGTGCCCACCAAGGACTTCCTATAAAGGCATGGTTGGCTGAAGTCTGGGGTTGCCTTCGTCGGGGGTTGGAACTGGATCTACAGCGTCGCTGACAACACGGTAGCTGACTGTGTCTCCAATGTCCAATGTTCTTTTCCCCGTAGTCCTTCAGGAACTCGCTTGGGGTGGCTCGATTCTTCGGGGCTTGGGAATCCCTTGGGAACTGAGGGCACAGGAGCGCAGCACTCACTTTTGCGAGACAAGTCCGAAAGGCCTTAAGTTCGGATAATGCCAAAATTTAAACCCCTTTCGTACAACGGAACACCGATAAAGGACGAAATCCCCTATCCTGTTCGCAGCGCCAGTTAAATGAGGAGTTCGACGAAGTATGTTTTTAAAAAACTTTTATTTACTAAAAAAGGGCCCAAACTTAACTTAATAACATAATATTATTCTTAAACTAAGGTGAACAATTAATACCGAACAGCACAAAACTTTGACACGAAATTAATGTTACCGAACTAATTACATGATTTCTTTTATAATATAAAATATACATAGTCAGCATTTATATAGTTATAATTTATATGGTAAACAGTTATTCTGTGTTAAGGGATATTACTCGCGCAAAGCCACTCACCTTTGTTTCCCTAGTTTTTCCGCAACATAATGTGTTGGAATAATTTATTTGTTCGAACCAGTGTCATAACTTAGCCAAAGTTTTTGTAAGCCTTTATGTTTTAAAGGAAAAAGTAGTTTATACATATTACAAAATTAGAATCCACAGTCCTTACTAATATGTTTTCTACAACATGTTTAACTTGATCAGAAACGTACAGAATTATGCGACCATCTATTTATCTCCTCCCGGGAGCGTAGGGGTCAGGGGGTTTTGGCTTGCCACCCCGGCGATCTGGT